>JAANSK020284235.1:0-10838 GCA_011763485.2 Isoetes engelmannii | reverse complement strand
TCTGGATGCTAGTAAATGTTTACCAAGCATTAACATTGTCACTTGCCCATCAGTCAAGACATGGCATGAAAGGCTTTATCATGCAAACACTAAAATTGTTGAGCAACTAATAAAGCAGGGCATAATAACAGCCACACAAATAAGGGATATGATGCAAAATGTGTGGGATGCGTACTCCCACACAGTAGGCTGCCTTTCACTAAATTTGGAAAAAGGGCAAATGGGATTTTGGATTTAGTGCACACAGCTTTGTGTGGTCCCATAAATGCGACTAGTATATCAGGGAAAAGATACTTCATGACTTTCATAGATGACTTTAGCAGAAGATCTAAGGTATATTGTCTCAAAACTAAAGATCAAGCCTTTGAAACCTGCAAGCAATATATCAGTGAAGTTGAATTAGAAACAGGCAGGAAGGTTAAGTGCATAAGATCGGATAGAGGAGGAGAATATCTCTCAAATGAGTTTAAGAGATACATTAAGAGCAAAGGCATCAAGAGACAATCGACATGTAGATTCTCTCCTCAGCAAAATGGAGTTGCTGAGAGGAAGAATCGGACAATACTGAATGCTGTCAGAAGTATGTTAAAATACACAGGTTTGCCAAATTTTTTATGGGATGAAGCGGTACAGACATGTGTGTATGTTCAAAATTTGCTGCCATCATCCAGCATAAACGGAGAAATACCACAAATGCTTTGGAGTGGAAAGATCCCTGATTTTGAAAGGTTGAAGGCGTATGGATGCTTAGCCTTTGTGCATGTGCCAGAAGAACTCATAGGTAAATTGGATGATAGAGCTTATATTACCTATATGATAGGCTATGATGATGAATCAAAGGCATATAGGCTATATGATTCACAGAAGAGAAAAATTCTTGTAAGCAGGGATGTCATATTTGATGAGACACAATATTATAGAAGCATTCCAACTGTGAACAGTAGACCACCTAGTGAAGACGAAGCCAGCTTGAAAAATGAACTTGATGGAACTGTTGTAAATGAGTCTAAAAAAAGAGTATAGTTCGAGTTTGATGAATTTGGAGTCCCTGAAAGCAAACGAGGTAATTTTGAAGGAGAATCTCGATCTGCTAATACGAATACTTCCTTGCAGGAACCAGAAGCACCTATTCAAATTGAAGAACCTGTTAGACCTGCAAGAAAAAGAAAGACAGAAGCTGAACTATTGGGAGGAAGTACAAAAATAGATGGGAATTTGCTTGGCAGAGATGAACAAGGAGTAAGACGATATCTGAGCAAAGAGGTGAGTTACATGATATTTTTGAAATACTTCTGCTATCAGATTTGGATGTTCCCAAAACTTATGATGAAGCACTCAGTTCACCAGAGAAAGATAAATGGATGAAAGCAATACAAGACGAAATGATGTCATTCAAGAAGACTGAAACTTATACTCTTACAGAGGTGCCAAATGATAGAAATGTAGTAGGATGTAAGTGGCTTTATAAAATAAAACAGGTGCAGATGGAAGAACACCAAAATATGAAGCTAGACTTGTGGCACAGGGATTTTCCCAGATAAAGGAATAGATTACGAAGAGACCTTCTCGCCCTTAGTCAAGATGAATAGTATTAGAACATTACTGGCTATAGCAAATGCGCAAGATTTAGAAATCCATCACATGGATGTAAATACAGCATTTCTAAATGCTAAACTAGAGGAAGATATATTCATGAAGCAGGCACCCGGGTTCGAAGTAGGAGAAAATAAAGTGTGGAGATTAAACAGGGCAGTGTATAGCCTTAGGCAATCGCCACGTGAATGGTACAAGTGTATGGATGAATATTTGAGGAAACAAGCATTTGTGAAACTAAAGAATGATGGAAATCTCTACAAGTTTGAGGATGGAGATGAATGGTGTACTATAGCACTCTATGTGGACGATAATATTATGATATCAAAAGGCAAGAGAGTACTAAAACACTATAAGCAGATTCTAAATCAGAGGTTCCAAATGACAGATTTTGGAGAGCTATCCAAATTTCTAGGAATTGAAGTTTGAAGGGATAGACCAAATAAAAATTTAACTCTCACACAAAAGGGGCAGATTATGTCAATGCTAGAAAGGTTTAAGATGAGTGAATGCAAAATAGCAAGTACGTCTGTAGTGCTTGTGATACGAATGGGCTTTTCTTATCTGCAAAACTCTCAAACATGGTTAATCAAATCAGCTTAACTCTCTGGAACTGAATCTTCTGGCACAAATTCAACACCCAACCGGACTCAGACTTGTGAACACTACAATTAGGAACTATCTGGATCTGCCCAATCTGAGAATCTGATAAAGCAACTACTCTATCTTCTCTCGGACTCTGCCTTTAGCTTAACAAATATAAGTGTAGGATCCGGATTTAGCTTTAATAGAGGAGTCTGGTCTTTTTATTCAAGAACAAGGATTATATCTGGCTTATCTCAAGAACAACGGTTTCTTTCTTCCTACTCTGAGAATCTGTCTATCCATCTCTGATAGCCTCTCTAGGACCAGGAATTTAAAAATGGAATTAAAACAAGCTCAAAACAAGGAATTGGGTCATAACATCAAGGAATTAGGAAGGCATGCTTTTCTCTAGCTTCTCCACCTCAAAAGCCACGTTCTCCTTCTCCTCCTCTATTCTTAAAGACAAAGATGTTCCCTTATTATCCTTGTCCCTTTTGGGTTGTCCTTTTTAGTCCTACTTTTTGGTCTAGCCTTTTATGTCTCAATAAGCCATGACTTTTACGTCACTTTTCCTATATGCTATTAACATGACCACTTTTATATTATAATAACTTAAGATATCTAAATTAAGACTCGAGCTAATAAATATCCCTTAGCATATACAAGACTATTTGCTTTATTTGCTTTGCTTTGCCTCTGGGTTCATCCTGCAAGTCCTCTTAGCCACACCCTCGAGCTTGTGCCATATCAGAGAAGGGAAATGGTAAAGGTGCCATACCAGAGAAGGGAAATGGTAAAGGTACCATACAGATCTTTGGTTGGTTGTCTAACATATGTGGCCAATTGCTCATGCCCAGATATAGCCTATACAGTCAGCATGCTAAGCAGATATTTGAATGATCTAGGCAAGGGACATTGGAATGCTGCAAAGAGGGTTCTTCGATATCTCAAAGGAACAATGCATTATGGAGTTACCTACTGCTCACAGGATTTGAAACTAAAAGCTCACAGGATTTGAAACTAAAAGCATACTGTGATGCTGATTGGGGAGGTGAGCTCGATCAGAGGAAATCAACATCTGGATATCTCATCTTTTTAGGTGGAGCACCAATCTCTTGGAAGTGTAAAAAACAAGGATCAACTGCACTATCTAGTGCAGAGGCAGAATATGCATTCGCCACTTTAACAGCCAAAGAGTTAGTATGGGAAAGGAGGCTGATAGAAGAACTTGGATTTCCACAAAAGGAAGCAACAAATCTGTATTGTGATAATACCAGTTGCATTGCTATGACAAAAGATCCAGTGCTACATGAGAGGTCAAAACATATTGAGCTTGATTTGCATTTCATAAGGGAAACTGTAGGAAGAGGACTGATCAAACTAGTATATATCACCACAACAGATCAAATAGCTGACATTATGACAAAACCTCTTACTGAGGGCAGATTCACATGGTTAAGAAGTCAGCTGCAGACAGCTTGTAACATTAAGGGGGGATGATAGGAATTAATGTTAAGCTGTACATGCAGGATGGATATAGCTGATGATCACATATCATTAGCAATGCAAACATAAACCTGTGCTAGTGAAAAACCAAAAAAAAAACAAAAAAACCTATGTGGTTGGACTATTAAGTAAAGGGTGTGAAAGATCTTGAAGGATAAAAATATCAAAGGTCTAAAGTAAGCCAAGGTTCAATGGTCAGGAATTAAAGAGACCATTTTGTTATATTTGGATGCAGCATATTATTAGGGTGATAACCAATGCGGTCCAATGAAAGAAGGACAATTTAATAGTGTAAACTTGGAGATTTCCATACAGGGAAAACATGCACAGATCGGTCTGGCACTGGAGCCGGATTGATTCTATAAATCGAAATAGTATTGAGCAGGTGATTATCGATTGAAGTGCAGGGATTTTGATCGACCAAAGTGTGTGCTTGGGCTGGCCAAGTGTGTATCCGTAAAGTTGAAATAGTGAATCGAGACTATTGCTACAGTACTCTACTGTAGCATTAGAACCATTGAAATTTTCTTAAGTTCCCATTTGTGGTCTCTATTACGTTCATTGTGTTAGAAAGCTATTTTAGAAGATTGCATGAGATTGTGAATTTATTATCTAAGTCTACTAATTCAACACGTCCATTTCCCAAGGTCACGGGTTCAATGCCTTGTTGTGAAAGTGACCATACATGCATTGTAAAGTTGGTGGGGGAAGGATCCACTTCATCCACATATAGTAGTTGGGGCAGGACCCATCTAGGTGTGTTGTAAATTATCCCATAAGCTACAACTTCCCGTGGACGTTAAAACCCATTATTTTTATTATTATTAAAAGGTCCAGGGAATTTGGCTAATAGTAAGTGGCTGATTTTCATCACTCCTCGCCCTCCTTATGGGTTCCTCTGCCTCCGGCACAGCTGCCTCTGCCCGCGACTATGCACACCCGGACACAGGCCCGTTGGAGGCGGGCGGGGGTGCTCACCCTCGAGGACTGGTATTGGGATGGCCAGGTTGCATCATGGGAGTTCTTCTGAGCCCGGCTTCGTTTGAGGGCCAGTGATTGGTCTAGTTGGGAGCAGGTGGCCCGTAGCATTCCGCTGCATATACCTGATTTGCTTCAAGGAGGGGTGGTGGTGCAGGTTTGGAAGGTCCATCTAGATGTTGATGCTGCGTGCTTTGTGCGGTCTGCCCCTCTGCCTACCGTACGCTAGTTATTCATGACACTTTGCTTCCCTCTGGCAAGTGGTTGCTGCAACTTCCGGGCTCCCGCTGGCGCTCTGTCTGGGTTTGGACGTGGAGTACCCTTCCCCCTCCGAAGGTCAGGGTGCTCCTGTGGCAGGTGGTGCATCGCTGTATCAGGGTGAATGCCCTGGTGAGCAGGTTTAGGCCAGGGGTGAGTCCTCTGTGCCCTTGTTGCAGTCTTCATCCGGAGACGGTGGTCCTCTGCCCTCACATGCAGGAAGCCTGGGACTGGGTTCGGGCTCTGCTCCAGGTTCGGCTGACCAGCCAGCAGTTGTTGCTGCATCTGTATCCTGGTGCTTGGCCTCTTCTGAAGAAGCAAGCCTTGCACCTATGTGTGGCTTGCTTGGTGTGGCTCATCTGGAAACGGCGGCGGCTGTGGATTTTCAGTGGGTCCAGCAGCCCTCGGCTTCCCTCATCCCCCCGTCTTAGATATAAACTGTTCCAGAGTTTTTTGGTATTTCCAGGATTGACGGAGCGGAAGTTCGCCATCTGGCGAGACTTCCTGGGGATTGTGGATGATGACGGATGCTTTCTTCAGTAGTAGCTGGAGTGATGATGGAGTGGTGGAGTATCGCTGTCTCTTTGGGGCAGCTCTTCTTCCTCCTCACTCGCCTTGTACCATTGTTATTCATTTAATTTAATGAAAAAAGTTCTTCAAAAAAGAAAAAAAGAAGTAAGTGGCTGATGTTCCAACTAATGGTTTCTTGCACTTTAGGTGGAGTTCTTGCTTTATTGCACTTAATCATGGAGCACACGTGATAATGAGTGTATTTGTTGGTGCATTTCCAGAAAAATATGTAGCTCAACTTTAGCATGTAATCTCGAGAAAAGTTTGAGGGCTTTGCCACCATCACCATTGCCCCGCATATCCTACAATGTTGTAGCCCATAAGACGGTACTTCGTACATGCAGATTATCAAACTCTAAACCGACGTATGAGATTGCACAACCAGATTACCCACACTGCTTCGTCAATGATTGTACGTTATCTTGTGAGTAGACCCAAATTCAACACTTGCTTATAGCAAATTTAGTGTATAACATAAGCGATTATGTATTTCAAGTGTGTGTCTTTCTCTACAGTTACTACTCCTATATGGACGATACATGTAAAAGTTTCATTTTTGCCCCATGGCGGATTAAAGAATCAAGTGTTAATTCATACGCAGTGTTAATTCATACGCAGGCTTTGATGTGGATGAGAATAGGGCGTGTGGACAATTTGGTCCTACATGGATCCTTAGAAAACCATAAAAAATCACATCTCAAAAAAGCACTACCGTAAAAAATCACACCTTAAAAAAACACCACCTCAAAAAACCATACATCTATAAAAAAAAACAACACATCCTAAAAAAAAAAAATTACACCTCACGAAACCACACATTCGAAGAAAGAAAACTACATCTCCATAAGAAAAACTACAACATATTCTTGAAAAACTACACCTCCGTATAACTACATGTACTGTTTTTTTTTTTTTTTTTGTAATCTTCAGAAAGACAACACATGTTTTATTTTTGTTGTTGTTTTCAACTGTAGTCCCAGTTTTGTAGTGGTTGTGGCTCCATTTCGACTATGAAATCATATTTTTTGATGTTCATGACTTCGGCACCCATGGATGCCTATCTTATCTCTGCTCATTACAAGGGAGAAAGGTCGATAATCGGCCTCGGGGGTCGATTATCGACGTCATGTGGATGTTAATTGCGACAGACGTCAATGGTAGACGTTGACTAGTCAATGGTCGTTTATCAACTGCTGGTCATCGATTATCGACAGTGAGTAGATCTGACGTGGCATATCTACACGTGGAAGGGGGTAATACGTTGGGATTTTTGCCTTTATACCATTTGACAGAGTACCGTGTACGGCCATTAAAAGTGGTAGTCCGGAATTAATTTCAAATTTCAAAAATTAAAAAGGGTCCATTGTGATTCCACCGCAAGGAGTAAGCTAGACGGATATTCCGTCGCGGGTGATTTCATCGGAGGGGATGACTACGGCGATTCTGCGTCGGGGGATCGGCCATCTGGATATTCCTTCCCAGGAATTCTTAGAGGTGATTCTATCGGTAGGAATAGCCTTTTCAAAGGCGGCGATTACCTCATCAAGCTGATGGCGGGGATGCGGTTGCAGGCTGTGTCAGGCGGTCAGGGCGGCGGCTGGGTTTCTGTGTTGTGGGGTGATTCCATTGCAAGGGATTGCCCTACTGGTGATGGACGGAATATGTTCCTGGGTGATTCCCTCTTGGGGAATAACCGTGGAGGTATTCTTTTCGGTGGAATATGCCATCGGGGATTCCATGCCTCGAAATGTTTCAGTGTGTGATTCCATCGGACGGCGAAAGCAATTGTGATTCTGTCGTGCGAAATCGGGAGGTGGTGATTCCGCCTGGCAGGATAGCCCGTTGGTGATTCCTTCCGGAGGTAATATTTGGATGGCTAGGATCCCCCGCGGCAACGGACGACTGCGATGGGTCAAGAGGGACCTGACAGTGTCAGGTACCCGAAACAGGGCGGGCAGAATGGAACCTTTTGGGGAGGGTTTGGCGATTCCTCGGGAAGGTAGGGGCTGCGGTGGAATCACCAAAACAATATTGTGTAAACAATATTGCTTGGTTGAAAGGCTTGGGCAAACATGTGAGGAGCTTCGCTTGAATGACTTATGCAAACAATATTGCTTGCTTGAATGACTTGGGCAAACATGTCAAGAGCTTCACTTTGGAATATTGCCCCTTGTTAAATTTTATCTTTCCACGTAGGCCTATTGTTTAAAAAGGAGATGGGCTCCTTACTTTTTTATAGTTGGCATTCCTGGCTAAAACAAGTTCGATGGTCAAAACAGTGCAAATCAAATCAAGGCAATTCATCGAACATGAAATGCAGCACGGGACACGATACACAGAATACTTAAGTTGAAAAACATGTGTCAATGTTCCAATAGAGATATAACATTATTTACATGGAAGCTCTACAAACTACAAACATAATATATTTATAGAGTCTTTTATCGAGGACCTCTAACTCTGCCACCACTTATTTTGGGCCTAGAAGGAGCGACTGACAGGTTTTGCAAATTGCCGGAAGAGCTCTGGCTTGAAGCGCTAGAGTCCTATAAAACAGACAACCAGAAAGACAAATTAAAAAGCAGTAAAAAAATGGATCTTACTGCAATCCAGACAAGAATGCATTTTTCCTTACAGTGGCAGTAAGTGGAGGATCAGTTGTTGGAGGATCAGATGCCGCAGCTTCAGAGCTATATTCTACAGATTTTGAGATAGAACAAGACTTAAATGATACAGAAATGCGTGTAAGGTCGCCTGGTTCTTCAGTTTGAGAGCTCTGCTCTAATTTATCTTCACCTGGCTCCTTTGCTAAATCAATGAACAAAAAAAGAAAAAAAAAACAGATGAATAGATGAACACCCATAAAAGAAATTACAGAAAAAATATGTTTGGGCACCTGTTTGGGAAGACCAAGGTCGCCATGGAACTTGCCAGTTGCTGGGTTTCCAATGGGTGAGCTTTTGATGATGTGGAAAAGGTCCGGCGGATCGGTCTGTTGTGCAGCACATAACAGGCCCTCTTTTGGCCGCCATAGCCAGCACCCTGTACAGATACAAACACATGCTTCTCTGTTTGCAGATTCCAAAGCAAACCAATGCCTTTCCTTTCTAAAAAAGCTCCTTTTGTTCTGCAACCTGGAACTAAATCACTCTTCAAAATAAAAATCTGCATACAAGCACAAAACCCAAATCAAAATCGGCTTAATAAGCTAAGAAGCAACGATTAAATAGCTAAAAACAGAGATTATACGAAGCATTAGGTTGCTATAACAGAGATTAAGAGCAGATATTATGAAGCAGAAACAGACCGGATTTAAGGCGGATTTGTATTGTTGTGGAAGTTCTGGAGCAGGATTTAATGACCTTAATGGCGTGAGGTCGACCTGGTTGGGAAGGTGCAAGGACCTGACAAATATCCCGGCCCTGATTTGCCAGCTTTCGTTTCCAGAATCTTTGGGTAATGCTTTCCATCACTTTCTAGCTTGGAAACGAGCATCCTAACGCTATCTAAAAAGCCCTAGGCTCTAGGTTTAGACCACTTTAGAAACCTTCCTCTGCTTCCATTCCTTACCTTCCCTGTTGACCCTGCAGTTGGCCTGGCCTGCCCTTCTTCAGCCACGCCATATACGACAATTTAACAAGTTTGTCTCTAGTTTTTGGCATCTAGCTCTTCCTCTGGCAATTTTTTCTTTTAACAATTTATCTTTCTTGTGCTCGCCATTCCTTAAGTGCTTGCCACAATGCTCCACTCTTAGCCTATGTCAATGCTTTTTCTAAAGAATTGTTGTTTTTGTGCTCTTTGGCTACCTAATTAAGAAACACTGTCAAGGAAAGTGGGTGAGAGATTCTTGAATTTGAGCCAATTTGCAGCTGCCATGTGGCGATGATTCTAATCAAGAATCACAAGTTGGTTAGCATTCTACAATCCAGTGAAGAACTACACAAACACCTACCAATTTGTAAGCTGGAACTTGCAAATTTGCTCCATTTCCTTGACATCGTGGAATCACCTCTGGTCCATGATTCTTGCTTGGAGGGGATCCATGTAGCAACCAGTCGCGCGTAACGCCACTCCCAATTGCTGCATGGATCCCCTCCAAGCAAGAATCACGTCCCAAATGTGATTCCACATTGCGCGACCGGTTGCTACATAGATCCCCTCCAAGCTGTGACGACCATACGGATATTCATATTAGGGAAAAACTACAAAATGCCCTTATGTTTCGACATATTTCACCAGATATCCCTAACTTTTCAAGAATTCACTAGATGCCCTTGGTCAAAGTACTGTGTATTTTGTATTTTTTTTAATTATTCAAATACCCTTAAGAAAATCATTAATTGCTCAAATGCCCTTAAAAAATTCATTAATTGCTCAAATGCCCTTAAGAAATTCACTAATTGCTCAAATGCCCTTATGTTTCCCAAAAGGAAACACTTTCCCAAAAATGCCCCTGAGACCTGTAACGTGGAAAAACCGTCTGAAACCTGTAACGTGCAACCTTCTCATATCGTTGTGCAAAAGGTGCTCTGCTATGAATGCTTGGAATCAAAATCGCTCTGCTATCAAATCGTGAAGGATTGTACCAAGAATTCTGATTGTTCTATAGCAGGATCAGATTTCGAGTTTTACGAATGAATCTTTGCATCCAAATCGCTTCTTCCAAATTGTGGCTTCTAAACTCGCTATGCAAATCGTTGATAGGAAACAAATGAGCAAAGTCGCTGAAGGAAATCATTGCTGGAGAATCGCTGTTGGAAATCGCTGAGGAAAATTGCCGAAGGGAATCACTAGTAAAAATCGATGTGCAAAATCGTTGTTGGAAATCGCCGAGGGAAATCGTCGAAGAAAATCACGTTGAAAATCAATGGGCGAAATCACTGATGGAAATCGATGTGAAGAACCACTGATGGAAATCGGTTGCTGCTGTTGGAGCAATTTCTCCAAAAGCGACTCCTTTTTTTCTATAAAAATACAGAAAAAAATAAACAGTTTGTTGTAAAAAGGGCTTTATATGAAATATAAAAACAAGGGCATTCAATGAATTTATAAAAAGTTAGGGGTATATGTTGAAATATGTCAAAACATAAGGGCATTTTATAGTTTTTCCCTTTATATTATACGAGTACGAGTATTATACTCGTATGTACAAAGGATGGTCGTCACACGGATGCAAAAAGATAGTTGCACGAGGCAAGGTTCGAACTCACAACCTTCTAGTTGCAAGCCACACGCCTTAGCCAAGTGCACTACCTATTCTCATGTGGTAGCATCCTCCTGCATCTTCCACATATGCGCGGTAGCTTCCAGGAAATCCTAGAACATTCTGGAACCTACGTGCATGTGCG
>JAANSK020284224.1:0-10838 GCA_011763485.2 Isoetes engelmannii | reverse complement strand
GCTGGAAAGAACTGCAAATGATCTTCTTAACCAAGTTTTGGCAGAATTAATTCTTCACCTTATAGGCCGGCATCCAGGCGGATCTACCCTTTCAGCGTGTCTTTCTAAGAAAGACATAATGATATCACCAAAGAATCAAACCTTGTTAGAGGATTACCTTAATTCTTCACCTTATAGGCCGGCATCCAGAGGATCTACCCTCGGATCTACCCTTTCAGCGTGTCTTTCTAAGAAAGACATAGTGATAATCACCAACAGATCTTTTCTTCTGATTCTTCTGATAGAATGATGTCCCTGCCCTGCTAGCCCTAAAACACCGAGATTTGCCTGCATAGAACCGCTGTGTAGACCCGCTGAAGAGAGGGCGGCCGCTGCCCTCAGCCGGCCATAACAGCGCCAAGAACCATCGACGTTAAGGTTACGATGGCTAGGTGGCTTGTAATAACTTAGAGCCTCGAGCTAGTTCCGCATTCGAACACCCAAGCTAAAGAAAATTAGAAGACACAAATCATGTATGAAAACAATGTCTTGCAAGACGGCAGACTAGGTAGATGCATAGAAAGCCAATTGACGACCAAAGAGAATGCGGAAAGGATTATGCCCAAAAACAACATTAATAAGAGGATGAATTGCGCGAAACAAAGGGGCTGATGATGCCGAAAACTGCAAGAAATCAATAACTTGGAGAAGAATACCAAAGAGGACGCCAGCCAGACTCCTTGTTTGCTAACCAGCCTTCCACAACGAATTGCATGCTAGAAACAACGGAGGAATACCAAGTGAAAAGTGATAAGAAACCGGAACCACTGGTCTGAAAACGGTTTGCAAGCAAATTGCTATTCCGAACTGTGGCAAAGATGCATGCTTAAACACAAAATATGCAAGAACTTCTACGATCTATCCAAGCTCGATAGCAAGGAACAATTTGATTCTAATTTTATATAGATTCACCATGCACACGTCTGAATGCATCAGATTGCACATAAACAACAAACTGCAAGCAACAACGGAACTGCCAGTACACCAAAAACAACAAACTGCTAAAACAATGGATCTATGTAATTCGAGAACACTTCCTTTGAGTGGATTCACCATGCGCAAACTCAAAGGCATTAATGGAAAGCAAGATAAGAAAGCCCAAACACGGAAAAGAAAAGTATAAGAAACGTTACCTCAAACACGAAAAAGACAAAGGAAATGCAATACCTGCTTACCATAACATACCGACGAGAAAGAGATAGAAACTGATGAAGACTAACATGGTGATGGCCAGAGAAAAGCATTAAGGAAATAAAAAGAATAGTGCACCAAAGAGACAAAAGGGAACGAGAAGATTCATTGAAAAGAAGCGAGGAAAGAAAGGAGTGGGTTTGATGGAGGGAACCAAAGGACCAAGGAACAATAGAACAGCGGAAAGGGAGGGAAGCACAGGGCAAGGGAATGCTGTTGTGAGAAGACGCCGATAAGCGGGAGAAGAGAAAACAACGTATATATAGATGGCTCGTCCCTTCCTAGAATCCCGATCCGACGGCTCGGATCGATTGCATTTCTATATAGCTATAATGCCTTTATAGCTAAACTTTTCCAAAACTAATTCCAAAACTTTCTATGGTTTAGCTAAACTCTTCAAAATTTCCCTCTTATACTTTCTAGCATTTAGCTAAACTAACCCGAAATTCATCCCAAAACTTTCTATGGTGTGGGCACAGAAAATGCTTACCTAAAGTTATTATATTTTCTCCTAGTGTTTCTATTTAGTTTATTAATTTTCTTTGTGAAAACATGCTAACAAAATGCCAGCTAGATAAGTGTAGACCTCAAATTATTCGATGGATCTTACGAATTAATTATAAAAATTATATATTTCTTATTATCTAGAATCACTTTAGCTAAACTAGCCCAAAAAGCATTCCAAAACTTTCTATGGTTTAGCTAAATGTTACAAATTTTCACTCTCTTACTTTCTAGTGTTTGGCTTAAGAGCTTGAAATATGGTGCGAGCGCGAAAAATATTAAGCTAGAATTATTATTTCTTCCCCATTTTTTTTTCCATTTACTTTAGCCAATATGTTTTGAGAATGTGCTAAAAAATCACCAAATTGCGAAATTTAACTCTTAAATTATTCCATAAACCTTAGCAAATTCACCGTATTATTATACGTTTTGTGCGACGAACTATTTTCTGTGATATTCTATCTATCTATCTATCTATCTATCTATCTATCTATCTATCTATCTATCTATCTATCTATCTATCTATCTATCTATCTACCTCAAACATTGCGCAAGCTTTTCTAAATATAATGCGTTTTAGAACTTATGCCGCATCTGAATAGCTACAAAAAATACCAACCAATATTGCATTGACCCAAATGTTCTTTCACTAGTTCCTATTTAAGCAACAACCTTAATTTTCGAACTCGGTGTTTTGCCACTTATAAATGATGTAGACCGCTAGCAATCACACAAATATTAAATTGTCATAAGAATTAGATTCCATCATGATAAATGGTGCATTCTTATCTTGAGCATGGCAATGTTTTTTCGAATCGTGGATTATTAGAAACTTGCATGTATTACATTGATATACGTGCAACTTCATATATTTATAGTTTTATATTGTAACAATATCATACTCTAGATTGCAATCTATGAGGTTAACTAGATAAAGTGTAAAACAATTTTAGATACAAATGGCTACAAACACATAAGACAATACATAAGACAATGCTGCATTGAGCCAAATGTGCCCTCACGGTTCCTACCATCTTAGTTCAAGCATTGAGCGAGAATCTTGATTTTAGAACTCGAGATTTTGTCACATATAAATGCTGCCACTACACAAATGCTAAACTTTCATATAAACATTATATTCCATCATGATTAATGGTGCATTCTTTTCTCTAACATTGCAATGCTTTCCAAAGCTTCGATTATTAGAATCTTGTATGTATTACATTGAGTTATGTACCACTTCTTCTACTATAATTTTATATTGCAACAATCTCATACTCCTAGGTTAAAATTTATGATGTTAACTAGACAAATTATATAAATCAATTTACAACATATAAATGGCTACAAACATCAAACGATATTGCATGGAGCCAAATGTGCCCTCACTTTCTTATTATCTCATTTCAAGCATTATGCAAGAATCTTAGTTTTAGAAGTCGATGTCTTGTGACACATAGACTGTTGACACATTATATTCCATCATGATAAATGGTGCATTCTTCTCTCGAGCATGACAATGTTTTCTCGAAGCTTGGATTATTAGAAGCTTGAATGTATTACATATATGCAACTTTCTCTATTATTAGTTTTTATATTGTAACAATCTCATATCAGATTAACTAGACAAAACATAAAAACCAATTTGTTTGATGTCAACAAGAATTGTAAATGATATGGGGAAACGCGTATGATTCTAAAACCTACTCCCAAAAAAATATTTTTGCGTAAATATGACTGCTATGAATTTACGTGATTGTGTTGATGTATTGCATATTATGATTTTGACTTTCAATGCTGGATATTTTGGATTGCCCCCAGCTAAGGGGCAATTCTTTAGGGAACAAATGAGTTTGGCATCTTGGAGCATATTCTTGGTATACCTAAACATCTATACCTAAACATCTGTAAGTTCTCATTCTTTTTTCGGTAGTGGAAAACTTCTTAGCATATTTACCTAAACATCTGTAAGTTCTCATTCTTTTTTCGGTAGTGGAAAACTTCTTAACATATTTTTCAAGTGATCATGGACTAAGGATTTTGGCTTTTCCAATGCTAAAAAAATATTTAGATCTACCGAAAAACTCATTTTGTCACCCTCACCAAATAACCATTCTATGAAGCTGAGGTTATGTTGTTTTGGATTGCCCCTGGGGCAATTCGTTAAGGGGGAGGTGGGTTGTGAGCATCTTGAGGTATATTTACAATATCTAATGATCTAATGGATAGAATTACTAGTTGTTTTGGTGGCGGTGATTTTTTTTTTGGAATTTTTCTGGTATGATATAGCCAAAGGTTTTTTGCTTTTTTGATGCCAGGATATTTTTACACCCGTTGGATTGTCACCGGATACTCATTTTGTCCTAATTCTTTTAGAATGCAAAGTCGCAATGGTGGACATATGATGCGGTGGTTGCAATGGTGGCCGATACACTTGCAAGTAGGAGAACCAGGGGGGCGGTCGCAGTGTGGTCGAGTATGTACTTATGGAGGAGCAACACTGACTCCTCGCCCATCTCGACGTCGGTACAGCATTCAGAGATGAGGAAGTGGACTCCGACCACCAGCCCCTTCTCCTCAGCTTGGCTTTGCAGGTAGCCCACACGACCGTCCGTTCGATGCCTCCGCTACCCCAGTTGCGCTTGGATTATGACTGAGCAGAAAGTTACACTTGATTGATCGAGAAGGGTTTGCCGGCGGACTTGTAGCAGAGTTATGCCAATATACAAGGCCGGCGACCCCAACTATCCAGCTAATTACTACACTATAATGGTCAACCTATTCTTTGCAAAACTTCTGGCTACCATTATTGAGCAGCGCATAACCATATGGGCGGAGAGCTCAAAGGTCCGTGCTCTTACCCAGGCAGGCTTTCACCCTGGGCATTCCACCATTGATCATTTATTCGCCCTACGAGCCATCATCGAGGATAGCAGGAACCGTCGGCAAGACCTTTACTACTGTTTCATTGACTTCACTAAAGCCTTTGACACGGTACCCGCGACAAGTTGTGGAGCAGACTACAGGAGCTCAGCACACCACTAGACATCTACAGGTCGAATGAGGCATGTTCCGAATGCCTGACACACTCGAACGATCGGTGAACAGCAGTATTGGAGTACACCAAGGTTGCCCCCTCTTCCCTACACTGTTTGGCCTCTACATTGACCAGTTGGAGCAGTGGATGGCCCGACACAGGGGAATGGGCACCATGCTGGTACACCACATTATCAGGCAGCTGATCTATGCCGACGACGTCGACCTCCTGGCGCACACCCCGGAGGATACGCAACGCCACTTGGATGCACTAGCCACCTTCTGCCAGCGCACCAGCATGCGAATCAACCTCGCAAAAACTAAAGTTCTGCTCATTTCGGCTTCTCGGCATCCGCGGATGCCCTCCATCACCTACCAAGGGCAAACTGTGGAGGTGAATTCCACCTATAAATATTTTTGAATCGAGTTCTCTACTACCATGCACTGGGATAGCTGCATCCGACTGGGGCTAGCAACAGGCTGGAAGGCCTTACACGCCATGTAGAATAGCAACCACCAGACAGAGTTGTATGCTTGGGACCATCAGTCACGCCTCTTTAGAGCTCTAGTTGAGCCGGTCCTCTTGTATGGGATAGAAGTTTAGGGGCCGATCATCTTCACAACCAACTGGGGTGACTCTGAACGAGTACAAAAGGCTTTCTTGGCGTCTGCACTCAGGGTGAAGCCCAGAGCTATATTAGATCAATTTAATTTAATTTAATTTAATTTAGTAGTTTAACGTCATACCCTTTTTGGCAAGAAACAGGTTTCATCTCGCTTCAGAGAGCAGCCATGTGCCGCCACCTTCTGTATTTTGAAAAGGTAGCTCGCATGGATGAAGAAGGTTACCAAGAGTGGCCTTGGCAGTCGCTTCAGATATTGCTCCAAGAAACAGGTTTCATCTCGCTTCAGAGAGCAGCCATGTAGCGCCACCTTCTGTATTTCGAAAAGGTAGCTCGCATGGATGAAGCAGGTTACCAAGAGTGGCCTTGGCAGTCGCGATGGGCCCGCAACGCCCTAAAGCCTGCTGGAAGGACAAACAGGTATAGTGGTTGTCCAGTGGCATGTCCAAGCACATAGGTGTGTGCGAGTCCGCACGAAGAAGGATCACGAGCAGCTAAAGACCTACTTGGATGCCAGCTTCCTTAGCAAGCTCTGGGATGCCGATGCCTTGGCGCAGGTCAAGCTCGGGCAATACAGACAGCACGTGAATCTTGCACTCATACGGGGACCCCAACAGTATTTGCACATCCCACTTTCTATGAAAAAGTGTAGGATGATAGCGTCCATCCAGACGGGGAGGCACCGCCTCCGTATTGAAACAGGACGATGGGCAAGAGAAGCAAGGAGGACAGGACTTGCCACAGGTGCTGCCGCCAGGGGGACATTGAAGACGAGCACCATAATTTTGCTAACATGCCCCTCTTATGAACAGATTACGGCACGATACCCGCAGTTAATGGTAACGAGCCAGACACTACATCTCTTGCTGAGCACCGAGGCGATGGGAACTCTTGGTTAGTATCTTCAAGAGGTCATCGCCGAAAGGCATCGGCTTTGTCCCTCTAGCTTGTGATGGCATCCCCGTGTCTGGTGTACCAACAGGCTCATTGCAGGCACGATTTTTTCCCCAAGAGGTTTTTCACTCGGGCCATAATGTGCTTGATGTTTCTCTTTGTACAGGTTCCATAGGTCAATTGGCCTCCATAACGATAAAAATGTAATGTTATTCTATTCTATTCTATTCTATTCTAATAATAACCTCCTAGGGAGAATTGAAACTAGAAAGAGAGAGAAACTAGAGAGGGAATACACTGAGAAAGAGAGAGAATAACAACAAAGAGAGAAACTAAAGAGAGAGAACAGAGAGAGAAACTAGAGAGAAAAAGCCGCAAAGTAGAGAAACTAGAGAGAGAATAGAAAGAGACTACAGAGAGAAACTAGAGAAAGAATAGAGAGAGATGAACTATAGAAAGGAACTAGATAGCGCGAGAAACTAGCGAGAGGAACTAGAGAGAGAATAAAAAGAGAGAAACTAGAGAGAAAAATTAGAGATAATAGAGAGAGACCAGAGAGAGAAACTAGAGAAAGAATAGAGAGAAATGAACTATAGAGAGGAACTAGACAGAGAGAGAAGAGAAAGAAACTAAAGAGAGAATAAAAATAGAGAAACTAGAGAGAAAAATTAGAGAGAGAGAGAATACATAGAAAGGGAGATACTATAAAGACAGAGAAACTAGAGAGAGCATACAGAGAGAAATTAGGAAGAGAGAGAGAATAGAGAGGGAAGCTGAGAGAGAATAATGAGAGACACTGGAAAGAGAATAAAAAGAGAGAGAAAAGTAAGAAACTAGAGAGAGAATAGAGAGAGAACCTAGAGAGAAATATTTGCTAGGTAGAGAAACTAGAGAGAGAATAGAGAGAGAGACAGAAACTAGAGAAATAATAGAGAGAGATGTACTAGAGAGGGGAACTAGAGAAAGAGAAACTAGAGAGAGAATAGAGAGAAACTAGAGAGAGAATAGAGAGAGAAATTGGACAGACAGACTACAGAGAAAATAAAAAGAGAGAGAGAAACTAGAGATAGAAAGTAAAGAAAAAAAGAAACTAAAGAGAAAAATTAGCTAGGTAGAGAAACTAAAGATGGCAATGATGACGTGGCATTCTAGGGTTCATGCACCACATACATACATATGGGATCCTTAACTCTATAATAACTTTAATTTTCATTTTATAATGAAAGATGATGACGTGGCAATGATGATTAATAAAGGATGATGACGTGGCATTCTAGAGTTTGGTGCACCATGACAATGACGAATAATAAAGAATGATGACATGGCATGATAACATGGCATTCTAGAGTTTGATGCACCACATACATACATACATGATCCTTAACTTTATAATAAAGGATAACTTTAGGGTGAGATTCGACTATGACTTTAGTTAGTCTAATTATAATACAAAACCCAATACAATTTTGCCATGTCATAAAGTCATTGTTGCAATGTATTCCACTTAAGTGGAAGTTAATTTAAAATGCCTATGTGGCGTTGCCAAGCCCTTTTATTAAAGGACAACCAATATTGGCTGGCCCTAAAAAATAATATAACTGTCAACTGCTCAACAGTTGCCATGTGGATCTTTATTTTGTTTTCTTGTTCATTTCTCTTTCTTGATCCTTTAAAGTATCCTACATGGATTTTTTAATTTTGATATGTGGAATCACACTGTAAAAAATATCACTTAAATTAAGGAACTTTAATGCCACATCTTCAAAAGACATCCACTCTAGTGGAATCTCACCCTTATTTTTCACTTTATAATAAAGGATGATGACATGGCAATCATGATTAATAAAGGATGATGATGTGGCATTCTAGGGTTTGATGCACCACATAGATACATACGGGATAACTTTATAATAAACATGATGACATGGCAATGATGATGTGGTATTCTAGGGTTTGACGTGCGCACGCCCGCGCACGCGCGCGCGCGCGCACACACACACATATACGGGATAACTTTATAATAAACATAATGACATGGCAATGATGATGTGGCATTATAGGGTTTGATGCACCACATACATACATACATGCACACATATGTACGTACGTACGTACGAGATCCTTAACTTTTTAATAACTTTATTTTTCACTTTATAATAAAGAATGATGACGTGGCATGATGACGTGGCATTCTAGTGTGGTGCAAAATTGATGAATAATAACGGATGATGGCGTGGCATTCTAGGTTTGATGCACCTCGTGCATATATACGGGATCCTTAACTTTATAATAACTTTATTTTTTGTACTTGATAATAAAGGATGATGACGTGGCGATGATGAATAATAAAGGAGGATGACGTGGCAATGATGACATGGCATTCTAGGGTTTGATGTACCACCTACATACATACGGGATAACTTAATAACTTTATTTTTCACTTTATAATAAAGGATGATGACGTGGCAATGATGAATAATAAAGGATGATGAAATATGACGTGAATAACTTTATAATAAAGGATATGTTGATATTAGTGGCCCTATATCTTTTATTTGTGGCTAAGACTTTTATTTTTTGGACCTTATAGGTGGATGTGTCAAAAAACTATTCCATGGCACGAAATTGAGGAGATGAAAGTGAAAATGGTGGAGGCATGTTGCTTGTTGGAGGAGTTCCCTACGAGCTTTCTCGACAGTTGGGTCCATGTTTTGGTACAGCTTATTGAGGAAGTGGAGCTTGCGGGAACTGTACATACTAGATGGATGTTTTTCGTGAAGCAATTTATGAAGGTAGTGTGATGATCATACGCAGTATTCAAGTATGATACTGGTATGTATAAGGGATGATCATCACACGGAAATTTTTTCTCTCTCTCTAGAAACGGCCGCGACGCAGATCCGTCAGGGTAAAAAGCAAAAAGCAGACTTCAGGAAAACGCAAAAAGCTAACAAGAACAGTGATCCAGATCCGGTAGAGCAACAAGCATGCAGGTGAAAAAGCAAAGCAGAGCAGAAAGGCATTCCGGCTCTTGTCCTGTTCTTCTGTGCGCCTTCGGGCTTTTGTACTCCGGATTCATTGATTAATATATTTCAAGATTCTTTTGATATCTTCCTTGTATTTCCTTGTTCTTCGCTCTTGTTCTTCGCTCAGTTCGCGTAGGTTCATGACAGGTATTGAAAGATATGTTGCGTCAAACAACACGTCCTGAAGGTAGTATAGCAGAGAGATGGCTTGCAAAAGTGTCACTCTTCTATATGACAGAGTATATTTTCGTCGTCCATCCGAATGCACCTCGCTTATGGAGCGATGAAGGGGACAAGAAGATTGTGGGGGTAGTGGCAGAAGGCAATGGCACACAGAAGTCATTTTCGCATGATATTGTCAATAAGGTTAATCGATTTCTTCTCCACATTTCGGCTCCAATGGGAAAATGGATTGCTCATTATAAGAACGCAAGAGTAGAAATGGAAGAGAAGAGGCATGAATGGAGACGACATAATCGACGAGCTCAATTCCCAGATGGATATGAACCCTTGCCGGACAAGATGGAAAGAGGATGGGCACTACAGGCTATGAACAATGCATATTACAACGACGAACATATTACATCTATGGAGTGGGCATATGCACAATGGTACTTACAACAAAGTATGTTTTTAGCAGGCTTGCCTAACCCGAGGTGACCTTAATGCTGCAATTCTAGGCTAGTCACGTGCCATGCCATGTCATCCAAATTTGATTTAAGCCGTTGGATCTTGTAATTTTGAATCCAAGGGCTAAGGAAAATAGAAAATGCCTGAAAATTCCCTTTGCCTTTCTCCGTTGATGGCTACGGCAAACCCCGACGACCTTTGAGCTGCGCCAAGAACAGCCTCGACAGGCATCTCAGAGCTTGCCTTCTTCGATTTCAGTGGAGCTCCAGGTAATAACCTAATTCTCTTATTCTCAGACTCTGCACTGGTAGGAGGCGACACTTCTGCAACGTATTATTGGTCAGGATAAAGCAGTAAAGGGCCACCACCAGACCCTTCAGATGGGCCTGCATTGGTCTGAGAAATCAAAAGAGGCAAATAGCAAGTTTACTGTTTTTTGCTCAGAAGCCAGCTTGGGCAAACAACTAATTAAGTAGCCACCAGGATATGTCGGTTTTACTGAAGCCCTGTAGAGGGTGAGGGAATTGCTTCTACCAGGCTTAAATACTGAATTTTGTGGATGAGTTATTTCATGCTGCTCGATGACAAATGTGGGTTTACCATTTTATTCCATGACTCTGCTGGTTCATAGACTGTCATGCTAACATATTCAGAAAGCTTTGCATTATCTATCTTCAACTGATAAAGTGTCCAATTTTCATTTCGTATTCCATAGCAAGTTAACTTCCAAGTAACTCAAAGCTGAGATGCATCTTTCACATAAATATAGGAAGTCAGTCAGCCAAGCATAATTTTAGAGGTCAATATAATTCTATCAATATAGCTATTATTTTATCAATATAGCTATTATTCAGTTAATGACGTTCTGAGTTTTGCAAATAGATAAAGCGGGAAA
>JAANSK020284213.1:0-10839 GCA_011763485.2 Isoetes engelmannii | reverse complement strand
CATGGGAGTCCAGCTAGCTAGCTCAAAATTCTCAAAAGAGCTCGAATTTCTCAAATTAATGAATTCGTGCATTAATGGAGTGCGCCAAGGCTGCTCCCTCTTCCCGATGCTCTTTGGCCTGTATAATATTTGGAAGATTGACTTGCTGAACATGGGTGCGCAGGCGCTCAGCTGACGCACCACATAATTCGACAACTCATATATGCTAACAACATCGACCTATTGGCCAACACTTCGCAAGACATGTAGTGTCATCTAGATGTTGTAGACACTTTCTATTGGTTCACTGATATGCGAGAGTATTGTACTTTCATCTTCTCATCAGCCAAGATCTCCCTCTTTCACTTATCATGGACATAATGTGGAGGTGGCTCCGACCTGCAAGTATTTGGAAATTGAGTTTTCTATCATCACAAATTGGGACCTTGCATCAGGCTGCGCATCATAACAGGCTGGAAAGCTCTATATGCGTACAGAACAACAGCCACAAGGCAGAGCTGTATCCTTGGAGTCACCAGTCACACCTCTTCAGGGCTTTGGTCAAGTCTATTCTCCTATACGGGGCGGAAGTGTGGGGTTTGGTAATATCACTAGCGACCTGGAATGACTTGGAACATGTACAGAAGGCCCTCTTAGCACAAGCACTTGTGGTAAAGTCCACAGTTCCATATCAGATCCTGCTATAGAAGATGGGTTTCCTACCCCTCCAGGGGCTCAGCTAGACCTCCACATCCTTTACTTCTAGAAGGCAGTCTGTGTGGGTAATGCCCGTTTTCCAAATCTTGCTTTAGCTGTAGCAATGGGTCCACAATGCCTCAAAGCTTCCTGGAAGGACAAGCAAGCTCAGTGGTTCTTCCGATGGAATGTACAGGCACAAAGGTGTGTGCAGGTATGCACGAGGGAGCACGATGAATTGAGGTAGTAGCTTGATGCTTGCTTCCATAGCAAACCATGGGATGTATATGCTTTGACACATGTTAAGATGGCACACTATCGACAGCAAGTCAATCCCATGGTCGCACGAGACCCATACCACTACATGCGCATCCATTTGTCCATGAAGAAGCGCAGACTGATAGCTTCTATCCACACGGGTGAGCATCGTCTCCGCATTGAGACATGCCGATGGACTCGGGAGGCACGCAAGGACATAATTTATCAATGTTGCCATCAAGGAGCCATTGAGGATGAATGTCATGTTCTTCAGACCTACCCAGCATACGCTCATATCTGGGCACGATATATTCAGTTGTTTCTGCCTGACAGGCCGCTCCATGTGCTATTGGACACGACCTCCGTGCAGTTGGGATCATACCTTCAAGAGGTCATGGATGTACGAACTCAGCTGTGCCGTTTGGTGCAGTATAGAATTGTGGTATATGTTTGTACAATCTACCATCATACGTATTACTATTAAGATTTTTCCCTCGAAAACCCTTTGGGGTGGGGATTTTTTAATACTGGCAGTAATACGCGTGCTTCTCTCGTCGTGTCCCATAGGCCAATTGGTCTCTGTGGACGATAAGAAAACATATTCTAATCTTAGAAAATGACCTTCATTAACTTTAGCCACAAAGTTTGACTGAAGAAAACTGTCAGTCGGTGAGTTTTAGCCACCCTTTAATACCTTGCCGACTATCATAGATACAGCCATTCTAGGTATGCATTGGTTTCCGGTCAAATCTAAGATTAAAGGCGAAGTATAATGTGTACGACGTAAGCGGGGTATAGAGGATATTTTATCTAAGGATGAGATAATTATGAAGGATTAAAATCTTAATATACCCCTTCAATTCCTTAGTTAAACCTTGTAACCCCTTCTAAAGAATTACTTAGAGTGATACAAAATTTTGTGCTACAATTTATTTCATCTTTTCTTATAGATTGTAGCTCATATTATATTGCCTAGATGAATTGATAGATGCTAAGTTCATTTACTAGATATCATAATAAAAACAAAGGAGGGTGGAGTTATCCTTGCTAAATACTCATCCATTTGCACTATCTATGTCAATGGTGTAGTAGACTAGTTTAATAGGCCATACACCTTCATTTGGGAACACAAATTTTTTTACATGTTAAATAAAGCAGCTTTTCCGAGCTACTCTGAGCTGCCTTGTGGTTATTATTGTGGTTGCCTCAAGAGTCAAGCAAGCCCTCATGCCTGCATTTTGCGTCCTGAGCTGCCTTTCTCGACTCATGAGTCCAGAAACGCTCCCAGATCTGTATTTTTCGCTTTGAGCTGCCTTTTGAGAAAGGCCCTCAGACCTTAATTTTTTGTGTTGAGCTATCTTTCTCACTTGTGAACCGAGAAAGGTATCCAAACCTACGATTTTTGCTCTGAACTGCCTTTGAGTTGAAAAAGGCCCCTAGACCTGCGGCTTTCGCACTAAGCTGCCTTTCTTGACTCACAAGTTGAGAAAGGCCCACATACCTGTGTTTTTTGCTCTGAGTTGCCTTTCTCAACTCGGAATCGAGAAATGCCCCAAGACCTGCATTTTTTGCTCTTAGCTATCTTTCATGAAAGGCCTCCAGACTTGGGTTTTTCGCACTGAATTTCTTTTCTCGACCCACGAGTCGAGAAAGGCCCTCAGACTTGCCGTTTTCAAAAATAGCCCTCAAAACTGGTTCTTATTTTATTTATCTTATCTGTAGCATCACTTGACTAACTTGATTCTGTCTTTTGCAGTCCTTATCCCGAATAGGGAGGACATGCTCGGGAGCAATAAGCGCAGTTTTATTAAAAATGGAAATTTTATGATTCCATTCCGTCTCAAAATTGGTTTCTTACTGGTTTTTGCACGCTTTTCGTTGTTAAAGCCGCGCTATTTAATACAAAAACATGTAGAAATACCATAAAACCTATTGCATTTGCTAGGAAATGACAGGGAAATGCATATCTATCCTATAACAATGGCGCCATTCACTAGAAAAACTACAATCACTAGCATGAAAAATGATGTTATAAACTCGCAAATGGGTAGGTGTGCTATTTACTGTAAGAACTACATAGCAAATCACGCATTTGCGCCATTTGGCTTAAATATGACAGTAAAAACCCAATGGGATTTACGCAAATGGATTTATTGAGATGCAAATATACACAAGAAAGACGGATATGACACAACATTTATTTCAGTAAGCTTCACCAAAAGCATCATCAGGCATTTTATCAACATCTGACGGGTTAACTTTGCTTCTGTCAATGTTTCTTCGTCTGTAATTATTTCCTTAGTCAAGTCAACATGTGACGTTCCTGGTATATCTTTCTGACCAAAGCCTATTGCTTCTGCATCCATGTCTCTGCAGCACCTGATGACAAGTAAATGTTCTCTCACGTGCTCACTTGCATTGATAGCATTGGGAGCAAGTAAAAGATATAAGACACCATCAATTCTACCTAGAATTCCTTCCAGGCATTTTACCTTGCCTTGCTCATGTTCCTATGCAGCAATAACTACTTGATTGAAGTGTTGCCCTAGAAAAAGCTCCAGTAGACAAGAAATCCAAGACGGAGTTACCTGGAGGGCAGAGTTTGTCTACAAGGTAGGAGGTTGTGGCCAGGCCAATCTATCTCATTGCTAAGTATTCGCCATCCATGCCGTGCTAGCTATATTTGAATGTCATAATATTTGAGATCTAAGTCCTCAACAGCCTCAGTTTGCTGCCAAACCGGCAGCACCAAATTTCAAGCCCAACACAAACAGCTCTTTCAAAAATAAGCCCAAATGCTTTACTGCCAAAACAATTGTTGAAGGCTTTTTACATTGCCAAGAACGGCAGCTTCGTGCAGTAGGATTCCCCCCCCCCCCCCCCCCAACTATACTTTTCCTCCGATGTGCTCATATGCACAATGATCCAGAGGGATTTAGACAGTGGAATCTCGGCCATACATAAGTGCAACATATAACGCAGTACCCTTTCCATTTGCCTACTCTTGCTGCTGCAAACCACATCTCAAGATTCGTCTTTTTGGTCCATCATATCCTTTGAGATACAAGATAGTTACTTATGGTTAATTGGAAGGAGGCCGAAATATGCCAAAACAAAAAAATGCAACCATCCACATGGAATTATGAAAAAACCATGGTTGGTCAGATCTAAACGCCCGACTCAAATCCTATGCTCCGAGGGATAGGAGGGCTATTGTCCCACTTAGTTAGGTTCGATTCCATGAAAGCCCATGAAATCAATTATCTCAAATCCTATGCTCCACTATGACCACCCCCTAACCTGTTCGTGAGATGTTAAACCAAACCTTCCATGTTCTAAAATGCAATTTCCACCGTCAGCAATGTACGCCGACAAAAATGAATATTTATACTAAACCATATAAAATCATATGGCATATGCATATGCCCCTTCACACAATTTCAGAACACAATCCAAGCAAAACTAACAAATTCATCATTATCCAACCAAAATTGATCATTGCTCGTAAAGTATCTAAAATTGGATGTGTAAACCAGATCTCATAACCCTCAAATATTCTACAACACATTGTTATCAACTGACCACATGAACAAACTAAGACACAACATAATTGTACGAGTAAAAATCTCCAATAGAAAAATAGCCAATGTAAATTATACTGAACCACTTTCAACAATGCAAGTGTTCCCATATTCCTTTGTTGTTATAATATTTCATGTTTTAAGTTTCAATCATGAATCTATTACAAAGGAAACAGCGACGCCGTTGCAACAAATTCTTCTAATATATACTTATGTATAAGCTTGAACATTTATATATGGAACATTCACATGCAGAGACACATGGTTAGAAATAATAATATCATATTTTATATACCAGACAACTAGTAACTAAATTAGAAGATCTAAACTTTCATGCAAAAATTCTTTTGGATAGAGCAGATCACAATTAAATATTTTTTTATGCTCACTGATTTACCAGACTATTATCAATATTATTCATACAGCTTTAATCCACAGAAATTTATTTTTTATCAAAGTCCAAAAGATAGCTTTTGGTTTTGCTCATCAATTTTCAGTCTCAAGGTAGCTCCTGCAGAACTTGCCAGAGACACATATTTTGCTTGTATTTATGGCACCTTTAATTTTACATTTGTTGTATCGTTCTAGTGTTTTGAACTTGATATGAATCAACAAATGATTTACAAAGCAAGCGCTCAAGCCAAAACTCTTGAGATGTCTTTACCAAAAAGTTCTGAAATACCAGCAGCCTGGTCACCTCTCTCGACCAATGACTCACCAACTAATACCTAAAGGAATTGATTAAAACACTTTATTACAACTGGTTATGAAATAAACATGATAGTAAGGAAATCTTACCGCTTGTACTCCAGCATTTTGGAGAAGAGCTATGTCAGATGGAGTGAAAAGACCAGATTCCCCAACCACCTATTGGCATAAAGATTGAGAGCCAATAAAGTTCAAGAAAACATGCTACTCGTAAACTGATAAAGTGTGACCAGACTCTGAACTAGCAGACGATAAAGATTATCCATGTAGAAAACATATACCGAAAACAAATGCCAATATGAGAAGTAGACTTTACAATTCCCTGAAATGCTATTTCAAACCAGATTATATCATATGTCTTTACTCCATTCGCTTCTCGTGTCCTAAAGGATCTGCTGGTGTTGACGTATTTCTTTTCAATACTTTTCTATCCAAAATATTTATAAACAGCATTTGCAACTGATGCAGGTGGTAGAGAAAGTATCTAAGACACTGGGTCCATGTCTTTTTAGCTTTATGCAAGTGGTCAACAACCCCATCATAGTATCCACAGAAATTGATGAAAATAAAATCAAAGGAGGATGACAAATAAGATCTCTATCTGTCCTGACCGAGATATTCTTCAATAAATGCATAAACACAACGACGCTAGTCCCTTCAGCTTGAGATAAGCCCATTTTATAGTAGCAAGTATTCCGCAGTTTTTTAGTTCATTATGCATTAGCATAAACTAAATATAAAAGAATGAATGTCCTAACCCCCCCTTCAGTTATAACAAATTCTAGGACTTGACAATGCCAGCACCTGCATTGCCTCACTTGCATGGTTAACACCTCATCCACAGGACACAAACATAGAGCTACTAGCTGGTGTACAATGGCACAGTTTTGAATTACAAATAAGAAGTTTGAGTAGAGCTTTAAAGGGATGAGCATTGCATTTTAAAGATTTATATATTCCTAAAACTTTATAATGGAAAAGGTTAGTGCACAAAACAAGTTAAGCCAGCAATCATTCGTTTCAATAAAAACATACAGGTAAATGTTGGACACTTTTGGTTGTACCTTGGATCTCATAATCAATTAGACAAGACTTTGTTCTCCCTAAAGTTTATTTAGCAATACTCTATGGAACTGCCCTGAATTAAGCTATTTAATATTAAATATAGACCAACTCACAAGGATGTTCTTTTCACGGATCTTTTGGCCCCTTTCCCCTTGTAAAAGATTTACGGTATTATTTATGTCAACTTCAAAAGTTTCTGCAGTGTCAACACTCAATGTCAGCAAAGATAGGAAGATTGCTATGCTTCTAATTTATAAACCTTCCTCTTACCCAAGTCACGATTATTTATACCAACAAGCTCTATTTCAGGGAGACCCAAGACACGGTCCATTTCTCGAGTATTGTGAACCTGCAAATAAGCAAATAGCCCATTTTAAAAACATCACAAATTAGACTTACGATAATCGAATTTCATTTTACTTGTCTCACCTCAATGAGAACAGCCATACCAAGAGATCTTGCAATCTTTGACATATAACGTAAATCTTGGTCTGGGAGCACTGCAGCTATAAGCAAAACTGCATCTGCGCCGTGTACACGAGCAAAATAGAGTTGCCAAGCATCCACAATAAACTCTTTGCATAATAGCGGGCACTGTTACGTTCACCCATTCCTACGAGTCATGCAGCTAATGGCACTAGGATGCACAAACATGCTTATTGAACTACAGATGCTTTACTACTGACCTTAATTCCAGAATCACGAATTGACCTTAAATAGTCAAAACTTCCCTGTTTAGGTAAGAATTCCAGATTTAGTGTCAAAATTGGCTAGAACTATGAGTAGTCGTTCTAATTTCACACCCGTTTTGTAGCACCTTCAACTAATGCTATTACCTGAAAATACTTTGAATCAGTCAACACACTCAGACACGCGGCGCCCCCCTTCTCATAAGCCTTTGCTATACGAACCTGTAATGTAAAAATACAAAATAAACTAAGTTGTACATGTGCTTTCAGCCAAGGTCCAGACCTTATTACTTACTGGATCAAAATCAGGTTGTAGAACCCCTCTACTCGGTGATGCTTTCTTTACTTCTGCTATAAGACCTGGGAAGCCAGTCTCTTCTGCGCGCTGTCTTAGAGCACCAATGAAGTCCCTTGCAGGCGGAGCAGTTTGTAGTCTTCTTAAAAGAACTGGAAGAGGAGATTTCTGCTTCATCTGATAGTGCAGAAACAATTAAAATGAGAAATCACTTGTGAATATTACATCACTATGAGCACATATGCTAGCAGCAATACACAGCACCATAAGATTGAATCCTATTATGAGCAATATTGTCAGCATTAGCAGGTACCTCAGAAACCTCTTTATCTTTATTCCATACGATCTCTTCAAGTATGTTACGTGGGGTATTTCCCTCACTTTGAATTCTGAACTCAAAAGGTCCAACATGATGAACTGGTGGACCAGTTGGAGGACGACGCCTTATTGAAACTCCTCCCTTTTCTATCATCTCTGCCATTAGTTTTTCCTCTTTCTCCTTCCATTCTGGCGGAGCCTCTGGAATTGGGTTTGCTGATGACACAAATATGGGTTTCTCCACATTGTCACCAGCATTATCTGTGCCTTCCTACAAAACATAGACAAATGTCCTTAGCAGAAGGCTGTACAACTATAATAGACTTCGATTTATATCTCTAGGTCCAGACCATGTACGAAGTTGGGTAATTGTGATCAATCCATCAACCATCATGAATTCCTATCTTTGCTTCTGCAAACCATTCCTTAACTATTTTTATCTGTCTTGTTTCCAGTAAAGGAACCATTGAGCAGAGGATTTGACTTCAATAATGTCATGATGAAAAAAATTGTTGTCACAGCTACATACGGAACACAATTTGAGACATCCCTAAAATCCTTATAATGTCAAACAACAGAGTAAATAACATTTGAAATGTCTGGTATCAATAGCAACATTGAGGCTAGCTGAAATATCTTTCTTACACAAAAGGCGCTCTAAAGCATGTTTT
Organism: Isoetes engelmannii; assembly: GCA_011763485.2. Taxonomy (NCBI): domain Eukaryota; kingdom Viridiplantae; phylum Streptophyta; class Lycopodiopsida; order Isoetales; family Isoetaceae; genus Isoetes; species Isoetes engelmannii. The sequence continues at coordinate 2,579 of JAANSK020284213.1, read as the reverse complement.
TCAGATGAAACACTTTCTGAAGCAGACGCAACTCTGCCAAAGCACGTACCTGGTTTGCAGCATGTAGCCGTTGGAGAAGCACACGCTTAAAGGGAAGCTTTATAAATCCAAGGTTTCCACTGCCAGGAAAATTGTGGGTAGTAGAAACTGCAAGGGAATGGTGAATTGGGGACGATGCATTCTCAGACGCAGGCAATGGAGATAGTGAGAAACAGAGTCCCGCTGTCATCGGAGGATAGAAGCCAGCTGAGGTTGGATTTGATTGATTGCTTGTTAGTTAGCTTACTGTTGGACCGGGGATCACCGTTCTCAAATTCTTAGGGCCAGATTTCCTGAGTAGAGCGTCTGTCGAGCTTCTCTGGACCAACCTAGATAGGCTAGTTGTTGTATATGGTTCATATATGACTCCACTTACAACACCGACTAACCATCGAGTAGAGGAGTTGATCTTGGCTACTGGCTGTTTTTGTGGTTGTGATGAGTCTGTTTAAGACTTAGGTTTCTTAATCCAAGGTATAGGTCTAGGTCTAAGTCCTTCGGGATATCCGATAAAATTGGAACGATATAGAGAAGATTAGCATGGCCCCTGCGCAAGGATGACACGCATAAATCGAGAAATGGTCCAAGGAATAGGTCTAGTAGCGGGTCCTGGAGTAGTATTTGAGGATATTTGGAGCATGCTTCCAATTTTGAGTATCGAGCATCTGTCGAGCTACTCAAAATAAGATGTGATCAAAATAAGGTGCTAATGCATTTGTGGGTTGCCCTTGCAACTGTTTTCTAGACATGCTCCTGAAGAACATTAGGATTGCATGATTTGGTTTCATTTGTATTTATATAAATAAAAGTTAGATTAAATTTCACCGTATTCGCCAATCGCGTCTTGACACGTAGCGCTCATTCTTTTAATGAATATTAACTGGTTTTTGCTCTGCGCCACTTTTGCATCTGCATTTTTTACTTGACAATTCTGTAGCTTTTACCAGACATTCCGCCTATTTACCTGACATTCCAACCACGGAATTTAATCTAACTGTTTTTCACATTTTAAGAAAGTTTGATTGTGGCTGTGCTTCTACACCAGAATTTGAGGTAAACAAAGTTTCTTATATACATAAATGTACAATGGATGCTTCCTGTAAATAAATTTATTGTATCTTATGAAAACTAATACACCAACCTTCCTTTATTTGTCCACACAAAGCTTCTTTGATCTGTCTACACTGCATTCCAACTGTGACCCCCCCCCCCTTGCTTTGCTGCAATCAATACAAAATATGAGCATGAATAAACTCATGGTTAGCTTACGCAGAAGAAGATCCTATAAAAGACCTAAATGGACCTCACTATGAAGAGGTGTATGTCTCTTGATAGGAGCCGATCAATAGGAAGGTTGTACTTTATCTCAATAAGTACATCGATTGTTTGGAGAAGAGGTGGAGGCCTAACAACCATCATTCAATTAAATTGGGATTATGTCTGGTCCAAAATCACGTCGTATAGGCTTATTATAGGCCATATTAAAGCACTAACGGTATTTTTTACTGCACACAAATTTTTTCCTAGAAGCGGTATTTTGTGTTGGTGTTGATGAAAATTGTAAAATCTGATGTTATTTAAAATGTTCCAGGTAGAAATGTCAGGGTTACAATACCTGTGGATGTAAAGAAGAAGGCTATGATATCCTTGGGTGAGCCAGAAGGCAATCTCATTGAAATGTAAACTTATCGTCTTCATCCATATAAAATCAATTTAAGTTTTGAAAACTTTTGCAACCCTAAGTATTGTGATATTAAGTTTTGTGATTTTGAAATAAGATGTGCTAATTTGAACAAGTTACTAAAAAACTGCATTTCAAACTTTGTCCCAAAATCAAGACATAATCTCAATTTAATTGAATGATGGTTTAACCCTAATGATTTGCCTCGATGCCAGCCGATAAGAACTATTGACTTTGTATGGATGGTTGAAGGGATGCCTTCAACTATTTTGATCCCAAGTGACTTGGGCTCTATGTTAAGAGACCTGCTTGCTAATGAGGATGATGAAAGAGATCAACAATAAAATTGTCTTTGTTTGCATAAAATGTGGTAGCTTAAAATTCTCAAATTAACATTTTGTTCTTAAATTAATAAAAATGGTGCTTTATACCAAGATCTTTTGAGGTACTACCTTTTGAGGATGCTGCCTAGTGGCATGACGTTAAAACTCTTATCTTATCTTATCTTATCTTATCTTATCTTATCTTATCTTATCTTATCTTATCTTATTGAAATTCTTACTTAAAATATTTGTGTGGCTTCCTTCCAAATGTGTGCAGGTTACGGAAATGAAATGAATTAATTGAGTTATTCAAAAGACCCATGCACAACCACCGTGGAATATCATATTTACAGTTAAGGTATTCAATCGTTGCTCTTTCTATTTGGTAGTAAACGCAAAGAAGCTTAGGAAAAATCATAACATCTTCATTTTATATATTTTCTAATGCATGATACAAATGGAAGGAAGGAAGGAAGGAAGGAAGTTTATTTTAACGTCCACGGAGGCCAAAGGCCTATGAGACGGTACATGCAGAG
>JAANSK020284202.1:0-10839 GCA_011763485.2 Isoetes engelmannii | reverse complement strand
AAAAAAAATCAGGTTGCAAATTCTTGACCAAAACATAGGTTAAAAACCGGAGTTAAAAAAAAATGACAAGTGGCATAATGTCAAAATAGTGGAATCGAGGTTAATCTAGCTACTTTAACAATTCAGTCTGCATGCCATCCAAATCTGCAACCTTGCGATTTGGGGGACATTGCAAGTATTTACCAACATCTGCTTCAGTTATATATAATGCTGCACATGTATGTGTTTGCATATTATTGCCGATCCTATTCGGATCATAAAGCTGTATTAGATATTGTACCCACTATTTTGACGAGATGTTACAAGTAGGTTGCGCAAATCTTTGTAGTACTCTCCTCCAAAATGTTCTTGGATGATGGTCAAGGAGGTAAAATATTTCTCGTTGATGCTCTGCAATAATGTATTGTGCCCTTTTTTTCCTTTTAGGGAAAGGTTTATATTGTTCGGTTGCCTACAACCTGAGCATGGGATCAAGTGCCAGCATGAGCCGACGCTGAAGATCTTTGCAATGAGCTGACATTTTGTGGAAATCTTGATGAACGTGAAGGCCCTCGTCCTCTTCTCTCAAATTGATCTGAGCACTCAGAGGTGACCAACTCGTCAATCTGTTGTTCTAATGTGGGAAGCTGCAAAATTTTCAATAGTTCTTTTGTTAGCAGATGTGCATAATCCTCTGCTCAAACATAATCTAAGTGAACTGAGGCATCTAGAGAGTTGTTTGATGGAGGATCTGTAAGGGTTGCCAATCTATTTCAAATAATAGAAAGAACAAATTAGCAGACAACGATTGCCTTCACCCACCGACATTTTGGCACAAAACAACATATTATAACACAATATATCATAATATTGTATAGCTTAGTGCTATACAATGTATTGTGTTTGTGGTAGCCAATTAATATTAATGCAAAGTTGTAGGCGCATTTTGCTAAGTTCCTCTTAAGCAATATTATTTCATTTATCTTGCTTTTTCATCTATAACACCTCCAATCTTCCTTTCAATACACAATAATCAGAACTCATTTTAGGAATAAAACTTGATTTTTGCTAATAGCTAGCAAAGATAAAGTTGAGCTAAGCTATCTTAGGAGAGGTTGTTTGAGTGAAGGTGTTTGTATTTTCCAGTCATATTCCATCTTGCATTTTTCAAGATCTGATTCTTCAGATATTCTTTTCTCCTCGGATTGGCCCCAAGTGATCATGTAAAGTCCAACTATTATCAGCATTGCTCCAACAATGCTTCATAAGCAAGCTTAAACTTAGTCCATCGACTCACCAAAATGATACATATATGTAGAGAAACATTTAAGCATACCTTCCAAGGTGGAGATCTTCGCCTAATATTGGAAGAGCGAGCATTCCCACCATCACAGTTTGCAGAGGTTGATATCCAGATGCTAGAACTGGCCCTGCTTGTTGAACGCACCATGTTTTTAACGTGAAGGCGAGAGCAGATCCTATTACGCCCTACACATCACAATTTCTTCTTAAGCTTACAACTATATATATGTTTTGAAGTTCTCAATGAGACAAGAAGAACTTGTTTGTATCAAAGGTGCAAGTTGTGTACTGCATAGAAGACGATGAAGAGGTTGAAAGGGTCAGTAATCTTCCAAGTTGAAGTAGTGGGTTCTTGCCAGATTGCAAAGACAAAGAGTTGAATTGTTGCAAAGAAGTCGACATATGCAACCATGGTCAGTCTGGCAGGAAATTGTTTCAGAATTGGAGCCTGAAAAAAGGTAAAAGAAGAAAACGTGAGGTGTTCTCCGTAGCCGGCGAACAGTCGTCTCAGAACTGGAACGGACAAGGGGAATCCGACTGTTTAATCAAAACAAAAACAAGAAAAGAGACTGTATGACATGTGTTGGAAACTGAATGGGTTTGAAAAGGACAGGATACCTGAAGGACCGTCCAAATTGCAAGGGAAGTGCAACTGACGAGAAGAGCAAGCACTCCAAGTTGCCAAGTTGAGATATGGAGGCTAAGAGATGCAACCAATTGAGAACTTGAAAATTGTGGGAGGGAGGTGACATATGTGTTGTCTAGGACCTGGCCAGAGAATATTGGTTGATGTAGGAGCCAAGTCAGTCCCCTATTTTTGAACGAAAAAGCAGGGCCTTTGTAAAGCGCCATAACAGCTGCACCCGAAACTCCAAATATGGCCCCGCTCATTTTCGCTGCTCCATCTCGTCTTCTTAGATTCAGATCTTCCAATCTGCAAAAGAATTATATCAAAGCTGGTTTAGATTCTGCGATCTGTTTATTTGCATCAGAGTGTAGATCTGCTGCTCACCGGAAAACTGTCGCAATAATGAAGACTATCGTTGGAATGGAATTTTGAAATGCTGAAGCTACTGTTGGAGAAGTGAATAGCAGACCAACTAAATAGAGCGATTGCATCAGGCTTATTCTGCACAAACCATAATCAGATTGCATCAGGCTTATTCCGCGCAAACCAAACCATAATCAGATCTACGTTAAAATATAACAGAACAGAACAGATTTTTTAACAGAAAAGAACAGAATTTTTAACGGAATTAAGATACCCTATCAAACCGAGGAAGAAAAACTGCAGCAGTATCCATGTTGTCAAGTTTTTTTTCACTTTCCTGCATTCAACATAAAAACCCACTTCGTAAATTCAGATCATAACCATATGATCAATAATCCAAGCACTACCAAAGGAGAATCTTGTCACCTCTCGTCAGAAAAATAGGTTAGAACAGCCACAACAACAAAACCAATCAGATTTCTATAAAATGGGTAAATGAACTGGTTAATTCCTCTGCTGATCCCTATCTTGGTCAGAATCTGGAAGGTTGCAAGAGCAAATGTAGATATGAAAAGCGCAGAATGGACCTTCAGCTTGCCCAATGCGCCGTAGCTTTGAATGGGATAGCGTGCCATGGCTTGCTTGATTTCCAATTTCCAGTTTCAATGCCACAATGCATTAAATGTGAATAATTTGCCTGGTTAATCTAGCCATCTATTCAGTGTTTAGATTGACCAGGAATCTAACCACTGTGGCTAGATTAACCCGATTTAGATTAACCAGGAATCTAACCAGGCTTTTATTGTGACCAGATTAACCACACTGGAATAGTTGTGGTTAACCCACTCAACTATGCCTGGTTAATCTGGCCATCCATTCAATGGCCAAATTAACAAGGCCAAATTAATCTGACCACTCAACTATGCCTGGTTAATCTGGCCATCCATTCAGTGGCCAGATTAACAAGGCCAAATTAACCACGCGGGAATAAGTGTGGTTAATCTGGCCACTTAACTAATTGGCACAAGCAAGAATTGTGGGCCATTTTTCTTCTTCAACATTTTCAACATGGACATATATTGCTTAAAATATGTTGGTTACAGCCAAAGGCTAGAGGGGCCTTGAATGCTACATGATTTACGTACTCTACCTTGCTGTGTGGGTCCAATTTCTACATTGTCGGAGAAGTGGCAAAGTCCAAGTTGAGTCCCTCTCTCGCAACACTGATAATATAACATTGCACTGATAATAAACACTAAACATGTCTTAATTGATACATGAAAAACACATAATAGAATTTTAAAGTTCAACTATGCCTATGTAACACAGGCTCATATTGATATATTTTACTGGATTTTATATGTTTATAAGCTTGTAAAAGGTCTGACCTTTGATGATAGGTATATTCATTTGATTATAGGTATATGAAAGCACACATGAACTCTTGAAAAATTGATCTCCTGTGCTTTAGCACATGGGTCCAATCAGAATAAATGAGCACGTTTTCCCAAAAAACGTGCTGGTAATAACTTTCACCTCAAAGCTTCTAATTTGAGGCATAGTATGAAACTCCAACTTTTTTGTTTCCACTAGCCATTGCAGATATTTGTAAACAAGCCATTGTAATTTTGATAAGCAAGTGGAGAAGGGCAAAAATGATTGACTATTTAGCTGTCATATAGTGGCCCCTCTAGTTAGGTACAACTGAACCATGCCACATGCCCCATTTACTTAACATCAAAGTTCCTATCAAACAAGAAGTTTGGTGGCACACCAAATTGCTGTTTTCCTGTAATATGCATGTGAATGCTGCATGAACCATGCCTCATGCCATCACGAGCTGCTACCAAACAAGAAGTTTGCCCACACATCCCAATTGCTCTGGTGGAAGGTCCAGTTAATGAACGATCCTGCTTTGCCGTTTCGTTTGACTTGCTTATTTAAAGTTTTGTTGTTTGTCCCTGTATTATATTATTTAGTGTTTTCACTTCAAGTTTTATTCTGCATTGAATGCTCCATCCCGATATCGTCATCACTGGACTGGACAATGAGTGTGCAAAGAGAATTATTCTGGTAAGCCTTGGGCTTGCTTTACATTAAGTTGTGCATTGTATTCAGTCTAACTTTTAATATGAAACAAATATGTCAACAATGTGGGAACTTGTTTAGGAATCTGAGAAAGTCAACAAATTATAATTCTACTTGATAGTTTAATGGTCCTATTTTGTATCGCCAGGTAACCTGGCATGTTTATTGAAAATAGGTGTCACCGATGACAATCTTTTCCTATATAGTAAGCCCTTTAACATGGGGCTTAAGATCTTCTGACATTTATTAGTACAATAAATGTAACATATGGGTCTAATGATATGCCATGTGAGCTTAGTTTGTGTAGACGGAAGACAAAAAAGCATATCTTCATATGATTAATTGTGGCCGTCGGTTTTTTATGTTTTAAAATGTCTCTTATTTGAAACGAGTGCAAAACTCCTCATATGCTATTGAAATGTTTAATGGCTATGTCAAGTGGTTTGTAAATTTGCAAGAGGTAATGACCATTGCAATCCTACATGGTCATTATTCTATATTATATGAACCCTTCTAGAACATTGTAGGAAGCCTACACTGGAATGTCCACTTTTGTGATTCTCAAACAATATCTTATCAATCTAGCATTTTCATTCCATGTCAAATACTATACCAAGTAAGCCTATCCAAATTTGTCTCCAGCTTGTGCATGTTCTCATGCATTGAAGCAGGTACCAATGTTCCAAGTTACAATGTGTTTGGTTATAGCTATTGTTCGTTTTTTCTTTATGCATGTACAATTTTTATTTGAGACATGATGCTTTGCTTTTGTCTCTGACCTGCCCTTGTTTCAAAACAGGGTCTTGCTCTTCTTCTTTCCAAACAAGTTTGGTTGGAGAGGCCAAAAATACTTCGCAAAATTGCTTGAGAATCTGCTATACCAACCAATATACAAATGGTTTTCTCTTTGAAACTTTAGTGTGCCATGAATATACATCTTAGGGGAGGTTGAGTGGGTTGACTCTTCCATTCGACAATTGTTATTTAACATGAAGGATTTCCTTGTTAACAATGAAAAGCATTCTTGACATCATTGAAGTAGACTAAAAAGGAATTACCTTCACTTCTTTGGTAATAAGCCTTTATTAGATTTTCATCCTTTTACAGTATATAATGATATTGCTCATGATATTGAGGATCACGAGTTTGTGTGGAGTTGATATTAGAATAGATCTTAAATACATGCTTAGAGCAATATGCATTATATCTTTGGTCTGCTAAAAGTGAAGCAACTTTGGGATTATCTAGCTTCAATAATAACTTGGAGAAGACCAAGGTTTTTATTGTTTACATTGTGCTTTCTATCTGTGGAATTTTCAAGAAAAGATAAATCTTTATGACCTGAACATCTGGTTAATCTGCTTCATCTGACCCACATGTAAAGCCTTCAAGAATTTCCCTATTTGCTTTCACTCATTGTATTAAACTTGACAAGCTTAGAGATTACTTTTTCTTCTAACAAGCACACCCACATCTTGAATTATTGCCATTGTTATACTTTGACAGTCTGGCGTAGTGGACTGCTCAAGGCCATAAAACATGTTCCACTATGCATTATTTTCTATTTAGGCCAGGTTTTATTTGCTTCATAACTGATCTTCTCGCTGCTATATTTCCAGCATTATTACAAACCTAGCTGCATATACAACTTGATGATCCTTGGAATGGTATTGAAGCTCCTTTATATTAAGCCAGATTGTATCCTTTTTCATTAAGAAGCCGTAGCATGCATGCATGCTTCCAAATTACAGAATTCCACTTCAGATTCCTTATTGAAGTGTGAGATAATACTGAAGATACGACGATTCGTCAGGGAACAACCTATTTGAGGATGAAGTACATATGTGTTAACATTAGATAAAAAGTAACACCTCTTCTCTAGAATGAAGGCATACTCGTATTGATTTCCCATGTGAACAGTGATTTCTGGGCCAATGTGAAGTTTAAATATCATTTACTTTGACATGGCGAATTACTGGATTACATTATTAAAGCTTCCTTTTCTATTTGATACTTTCTACTTATGCCACTTATTGACATGCCTTGTGCTAAGGCCGGGGAATATGATGTAGTGATGTAATGCTGGTCTGCAACCGTAACAGTACACCATCTTCTGGAAAGAGCATTACAAATGGTGTTGGTTAGGTAAGAGTATGGTATATATATATATATTTTTTTATATATTTGTGGGTATATATTCCAACTCTAGGCAGGCATTCACATCTCAGGATTCTGGCTGCACATTTATTGGAGGCCTGCTTAGATGTCTATATTGCGTATGGGCATTCCGTTTCCTAAGAAGCTTGGACAGATTGGTGGCAAGGAGAAAATTATCGTGTATTAAAAGGAGAGGCGGGTCAATTATTCCATTCTAGTTGTAAAAAGTTTAAACAGTACATATATCAGCAAAATCATGCTCCATGCATGCAGATGAAGGAAAAATTTCTTGAAGATATATCATCTTGGTTTGATCTTCTAGCGTATGACTTGGTATAAAATTCAAATGAGCTGCCCCCTGACTGAGAACGTTCTTCCTAAAGTGAGTGCATCCTAAGACATATAATGCTAAAAATTTTTATTATGATGAAGAGATAGTTTGAATAACTGGTTAGTTATCTTCATGTCCTTTGCTTTATGTCTTTTTGCATTGTAGTCAGTTCTGCATAACCTTTCAAAATTAAAGGACTTGGCTTAGAGTAAACTCTTCTATATTTTTCTGCTGGATATTGTTTTTGCATTGTCTTTTGAGCTTTGCTCTAATGATTTCCCCATTAACGTGATGTTCGTTTTGTTTCCTCCTTTGAATTTGAAGAAGCAAGAAAAATGATATGAGTCTTCCACATATAGTCTTTTTGAGCCAAACAAAACACGAAGTTAGCGGAAACTTACTACTGCCTGGATCAGCAAGGTAATGCTCATCAGATGGGCCCAAAATATGTCTATCAGCATATGGAAACTACTATCAGGATGTTTTTATGGGGAGGAGCTTCCAAGTTGGCATGGCATGAGGTCTGCAGAAATAGAAGTGATGGAGGCCTTGGCCTTAAAGACTATAGAGTTCATGCGCAGGTCCTCGCGTCGAGACAAGTATGGAGAGCATTGCAAGGAGACGATTCTCCTGCTATGCATTTTATAAGGCACAGCCTTGGGAAGTGTCATCCATTGGGGAAACCAGCAGTGCCGATGGAGCTACCATATGCCGCTTTCACACAATTCCAGCTTGGTACCAACTTGTCCCCGTTAATGAGAAACATGCTGAATGCATGGCAGGAGGTGGCCAAGCTCTTCACCGAAGAGGATCTTCCATGGCAAGCCGGAAATTATCCAATATTCTGGTGCAGACAACTGAGCAGAAATGAAGACCTGCCTCTGGCATTAGTACACCCTCGTATTTATGCTAGATGGAGAGACAAAGGAATCTGTTATCTTAGGGATATATGGTCTACAGAATTGCAAAGATGGAGGGCATGGTCAACCTTAAAAACGATTATTGGTAATGGAAATGGAGACAAGAAACTCTACAGATGGATTCTTAGAAAAGTAGATGTAGTGTCTGGGATTGAAGGTCAGTCTTTAAGCTGGTTGATCAAGGATGAGAGAGGTCGGTTGCATAGTGCTTACAAGGTGAAACTGCTCTACAGGCTGCTCCTACTAAGGGAGCCACTCAAAATGTGTGCCTGGATCTCCAAAGGCGCAGGAGATGGAGATGATTAGAAAATCGATGCAGTGATGGCATTTTAGGGTTTTCTTAGTTACGTGATATCAGCCTTTCAAGAGGCACCTATGTAATACTTATTTCTATATAATTAATAATAAAGTATAAAAAACTTGCAACCAAAAGAAAAAAAAAAAAAAAAATGCTCATCAGATAACAAGCAGATGGAAGGATGACAATACTTAGCAACAAGCAGGAATTCATTGTCCATCATATAAAAGTGCCTCTGTTATAACAGACCTTGGATTACCCTACACAAAGCTTCTCGCTTTTTCTTCCTTCTGATAGGCTGACGAAGACAATGCTCACCTTTTATGATATTGTGCAGGAAAGATCCAGGGCTATTGATCATCACGGAGTTAAGAAATGTAAAATCATGTGATCACACGAGCAGGTAGATAACAGCAATATTAATATTTCAGTAATGCACTGGGCACAAGCAGGCAGGTCATTCTTGCCTGGAGCTCAGATTTGTTGCCTAGCCTAGAGAACTATAAAACTTCTATAACAAAGCCAAAGTTTTCTTGGACATCAACAATAATTGTACACTTCATGCCCTCAGAGCAACATTGTACAATCCCCAGAGGAAAGAAAAATTTAGTAAAACCCCCATTAGCAACAGACACAGTATATCAAAATTTTATAATTGTATAATCTTAAAATTGCTATATCAAAATTTTATAATTGTATAATCTTAAAATTGTTGATTACTGCTATGGGAACTTTTGTTTATCATAAATTAACTTTGATAAGTCGCATGTTGCTCAAAATTACTTTTGGATCCAATGTGCCATAAACATTCCAAAAATATCAATTTCTCCTACGGCGGATACTCCAAGCATATTATGTTTAAACTCAGTTAAATTCAAAATTCTATTTAGATTATTGTGATATATTATTCTTTCTCATTCTGAAATAGCAGGCAATGCCATCAAACACTCTTCTGCTATATTCTTTTATATTCCATAGAGTTTCAAGCTTTGCGTATCCTACTAGCTCAGCTAACGTGTGCTTTCATGCTGCCATGTTTCAAGAAATATTGTGACATGTAATCCATCCAGCAATTTCATAGTTGATATCATTTTCCTACTACAGAAGCCATTCATGTTACATACACAGCACCTGAGGGGAGCGATTTTCTATGCGGGGTTTAGGGGCAGATCTAATCCATACTCGTCTACCATAGACATAACCTAGAATTTTTGATAGACAACCTAAATTTTTCATAGACATAACCTAGAATTTATAGACATTAAATTTTTCATGCTCCTAGTTTTCACGCCCTAAGTCAAGCCCACCTACGATCTGCATTAGCTTTCTGGAGGATTAGGTATGAGTTGGGCATTAAGCTTGCAAGGTTTATTCAGCATCGATGATGGTATTTGGTAATATTGCCTCGCTGGATTTGGGGAATGTCATGGAGGGCAAGGTAGTTGAAGTATCCCTGATGTGGAATGCGGGAGGTAGACTCGCCTCCTCTCCCTAGTGAGATTGTACATTAGCCGGGGTTCTAGCAGTACCAATCCTTTGTCCCCTTAGGGTACCTAGATTTGTGCCAAGTTGGGCAAGGCGGATGCTGACAGGTCCTTGGACTATTTACTATAGGCTCTGCTATGGGCATTGTGGTCCCCAAGCCCAAGGTCCTGCCTCCCGCATTTCTATCGATCCTCTTCTTATAGGGCTTGAGAGAGGGGCAGATGGAAGTATTGCATCTAATTTGCCAGCCTAGTCAGTAGCTCTCTTATCTCTAGGACATGCCCGAGACCCGGTACCCAACTCCCTTGTATAGGTAGATTTTAACAGGTAAGCTAGGGCATCTCTTCAGCGCTGTCTGGAGGTAAGATTGTATATCCCTATCTCTCTCTTGCTTATTTGTGTTTATTGGTTGTGGGTGTTTGTTGGTAACACACTAGTCCCAGCAATGTGAGGTCTCGAGTTTGAGGCCACCCAGAATCGCACTCTGAACTGTTGGGCTTCACCACAGAGCAATGTAAAGTGGTTGGGGGTAGGGCCCAACTGATCAATGTAGTGTGGTATGTGGTCACAGGTCCAATTGGATGTTGTCTAGCAGTGTGACGTTATAACTCCTTCCTCTTTCTCTTCCTCTTCCTCTTCATCATGACGTTAGAACCCCTTCTTCCTCTTTCTCTTCCTCTTCCTCTTCATCACATGGGGTTTATCCACGTGGAGGGGGACTAGTGTGTTTCACTAATATCAGTACCATAAAGTCGTGTACCTTGGCCTCACATGCTAATGGAACTCCTCTCTGAGTTGCCTGACCCAAAATGTACTAAACTATCGAACATTATCTAAATTAGTTGATAAACTCACCATAATGGGAAATCTAGACCAAAAGTCCAAAAAAAATACAAAATTAGCCCAATTTTTTTTTCTACCATCATAAATTGATCAAATTGCCACTAATAGAGTTTTGAAAATTGATTAAAAAAATTGCAATCACTAAGTGTGCCGCCAATAAAGTCTTTCCATTAAAATATTTTCAAGGAAATGTCCAATTGGTCCAATAATTATTCCATTGCATAGCTTAGGATTTAAGCTTTCCAACTAGACCAAGTATGCCTAGTACTTTCCATAGAGCAAAGAAAAAATTAGTATAAACCCCATTAGCAACTGACGCAGTATATCAAAATTTCAATTGTAATTTTAAAATTGTTTTTTTTTTTTTTAAGAACTTTTCTCAATAAATTAAACACATATCAAAAATACAACGCGAGTGAGGAGAAAAAGGCGATGCTCCGAAGGA
>JAANSK020284191.1:0-10839 GCA_011763485.2 Isoetes engelmannii | reverse complement strand
TAAAATACATGCATCCGATTTAACACTTGTTAGTTATTGAGATATTAAAAAACTACCCAGTACCCAGTGTTAGATACCTTTTTAGGTAGTTTTATGGTCCCTTATTGGTACTTTTTAAGACAGGGTGTAGCATGCTTATGCCCTAGCATGGCACCTGCAATTGTCCAATGTCCATACTTTTCATAGGTCAAGCAAGAGTCTAAACAATCTACAACACTCTAAGTTCAATCAACTAGAATTTTCCCATCAGAACTTTAATTTAAATAGAATCACTCCTGAGGAGCATGCAATGGAGGTTGACTCTGCTGCAAGCGTGAGAGCCACCTTTCCAAGGGGTCCTATATGCATTTCTAAAGCATCCAAGTTAATAGACATGATTCCCTCTAGACTAAGGAGGCATATAACCTTCTACATGGTACACCTTCTTTACTTCATCATTCTCAGCTTTATAAGATCCTTCATATTCTGGGTTGTTACAGAAATTATCGCGTAAATACAATATAACATTTTGTTTTATTTTAATTTGGTTTTGATAGGATTTTGTAGCTCTAGTGAGTATTGGTTATACGTGGTGATAAAATTATTGTACTACTAGTTACGTTGCCCATCGTTGATGGGCATAATTTGCTGGGTGTCAATTTGCCTTAGTTATATTATTTCTAACTTGCCACTTTTGTTATACAGACCATTGCCTTGGTTATTTGTGTTTGACAATATTGAACATGATGTTGCCTCCGTTTATAACCAACTCACATATAAGCTTGGAAGGAAATAATACAGCAATATTTGTTTTGTCAAAATAATTTAACCGATGTGTCTCACTCATTTATAAAGTAACACATAAAAATGATCTCTAAAAAATCCTTGAATGTTGTTAATTTTGTGTGACTGGACTGAATGGAGAAGAAAACAATTTGGATTGTCTGCTTGCTTTCAGATTCAGTTAGTAAGAGGTCTTCATGTTGTAGTTCTTTGCCGTGAAACAAAACAAAGCTTGTTGACATGCTTTTTGTATCCAGATTTTCCAGTGCACATTGAATTTCTGATAAAACTCAATATGAATTTAGACACCTTTAAGATATTTAAGAAAACATTAATTGTGTAACTGAACTACCCTGCCCAAATCAATCTTTAAAAGCCCTGCCCATATCAAAGTTTAAAATGCAAGTATACTGGTGCGTTTAGTCATTATACGAAGAAGAATAGCAGACATGACATGAGTCTAGAATTTCTCAAATATATCCAAACATATGTTTGTTAACTTGACATACGTAAAGAATGTTGATGCGCATTGCCAGTTTGATAACATCTCGCCTACAGCCTCCAGCTTCTGGTTCGTCAATTGTGTCAAAAGAATTGACATATATAAGTATGTCACTATCTGCAACATAAAAAAGCTGAAGGTTCAAAACAACATCAGATATTGGTGATGGACGAATATCTGCAGAGTGGAATAGAAAATAAATATTTGGTTCCGCAAGTTAGGGGTAATATTTGAGGACAATTACCTGGATAAGAATATGTTACTCTATACAACATGTTACTCTGTCAGCAACAAATTCCCTTTGGCCAGCAGATATTCCCTTTGGCTAGCTCTGCATTGAGACTTTCAAGCTTGCCTGCGAATCTACCCATATGTAAGGTTGTTCTATTGAATGCAAAATTGAGGAATCCACCAAGGCACGGATTTGATGTGCATAAGAATGCAAACCTTCGGGTCCTGCATTAAATGACAGCAAGATATATAAGGTAGTGAAAATACATGTCTGCGGAAACAACAAAACTGCCAGCTTTCCGCATTTGCATACAGAAGACACTAAGCAAATGTCCCGTCACAAATTGAAGCCTTATGCTGATACCAAATCTTGTAACAACTGAACTATTTAGAGAGTTCTCATCTGGGTTTTGCGTTTAAAAGGACTTCCTCATTACATAATTGTGTCAATAGACCATTAGTGGAGACAGAAGGAGCCAACTAAATGGGGACATCATCATGATCATAATGATGATCATGATGATGATCATGCATATTATTGCCTTTGCTGAAACACAAAACCAGTACAGAAAAACCTCCAGGCCATACAAAGGGAAGCTCTTTCTGCTCTACAAAAGTGAAATAATCCATGAATAGATTGGCAATAGACATACTCATTGTTGCAGCTCCTCTTTGCAAGTAGCAGATGCCATACCAAGTGTCAATCTTCCATAGCAAGGTATTCTTAGCACCACCGCCATCTCCTAAAGGAACTAAGAAGTTTAGAAACGAAAGTTTCTAGAGAAGATGAGTGAATACACAAAAGGGACTGATAAACCACACCTTGCATGTTTTGAAGAATCGACATGTAGCATAAAACGTAAAGAAATGCTCAGTAAGTTATGACACAACAAAAAGGCAAACAATGTCCCGCTTTTGATGCTACTAACCCGGCTAAGAGTGCAAGCTAAATGGGGACATCATCATGATCATAATGATGATCATGATGATGATCATGCATATTATTGCCTTTGCTGAAAAACAAAAATAGTACAGAAAAACCTCCAGGCCATACAAAGGGAAGCTCTTTCTGCTCTACAAAAGTGAAATAATCCATGAATAGATTGGCAATAGACATACTCATTGTTGCAGCTCCTCTTTGCAAGTAGCAGATGCCATACCAAGTGTCAATCTTCCATAGCAAGGTATTCTTAGCACCACCGCCATCTCCTAAAGGAACTAAGAAGTTTAGAAACGAAAGTTTCTAGAGAAGATGAGTGAATACACAAAAGGGACTGATAAACCACACCTTGCATGTTTTGAAGAATCGACATGTAGCATAAAACGTAAAGAAATGCTCAGTAAGTTATGACACAACAAAAATGCAAACAATGTCCCGCTTTTGATACTACTAACCCGGCTAAGAGTGCAAGCTTTACGCATAGCCACTAGGAATATTTAATCCAGAACATGACTTTGAGATGGATGACCTAGCATGAAGTTCATCCTTGAGAGCTGTAGAGACTTGCATGAATTGCAGCAGGTAACCATAATCGAAATAATAAAAGGGGAAGAAAGGGAATTTATAGGGTAAATTGATCTGGACCATAATGCTGGAAATAATCGAACGAGCATTCACAGCAGACTGCAATACCATGCTGCTGCATGATTCAATAAAGGTCGACAGATATTATTCAGAGTTAAATAACATTTATATCAAATGATTGATTGTGTGGAAAGTTGTAAAATTGCAATTGATCTAAATGGGCATATCTTAATATTTCTTTGTTTTGGTAACAAAGAATAAACATGCAAAATCATCTTACCATGTGATGGATCTCGAAATCTACGAAGGCAAGCTTGGATAAAGAAGGGCATAGCTGCTGCTGCAGCAGTTGCACCCTCAACTATAACATGTTCCCACATAGAATAACTTTTGGAGGTGCTGTAGTAACTGTGTCATGCTGGCTCATGCTTCAGTGCCACTCTTTTGGCAGGCTCGTGGTTCGTCCATGTTCTATGGAACCACCAAGATTTGCTTCTAGCTACAAAAAACGCAAGGCAAAATTTAAAATTAGACTGCAGAATTATGAACAAATGCAGATGGAAAAATGAAACATATCGTACCTTGAATACTTGTCCTAATTTCCAAAGCGTCTCCCTTAAAGAATCACTTGTATCCCCTGCAACTGCAACTCACAACTGCTTGTATAACAGAGCAGGCCGAATCCAGTGTCTATTCTAGACATCCATTCAAAACTATTTTTTGTAATATCACATCACGGTGGTTCCATAGGAGCCATCCTCCTCTTCATTGAACACCAAAACACGGCCTTGCCTTCAACTTCGAAATTGAAAAACGTCCTTCCTGCCAGGGAGGAAACCTCAAGAAGCTTCCACCGCCATAATCCTAACCTCCGCCGTTTAGATCATGGAGGTCCCTGCATCCTGTCACATACTCTCAGCCCATCTTAGCTTTTCTTCAGTTTTAAGGCGCCAATCCGGTTTCTTTTCAACTTCCTGCAATCATCTACAGGGTATGAAATTGAAGATTGGACAGCTTTTTCAACAATAATTAAAGCATTTGAGTAGACAAACGTACTTTTTATGTGAAATCGTTGTTGTCTAAGGACTGCAACGTGCTTATAGAGCATAGAAACAGCAGAGCATAGAATTGCAAAACCTACAACAATCCAGTTGAAACGAAGGAAAAATTGCGGATTTGGAGAGTTGAGAGCAGCTTCCGTGAATTTTGAAAGAGCTCATGGGCGATTTGGAGAGCCCTTAAACCGACATAGCCATAGCCGAATATAAGAAAACGGGTGGCATCTTGGCTCGAGGGTTGCCATGATTGCGGCCAAAAATTGCGCACGACCTTCCCTTTTTTTTTTTACAGGAACCCTAAAAAAGAGCAAAAAGGGGAACGCCTCGTCACATCTCGACCATTAAACATGCCACGTGGCAGAATCACAGCCCTCCATCCGTGTTGATGGAGGACGGACAGACAGACTGAATAATTTTATAATATAAGAAGATATATTTTGTATTCTCTTTATGGATCCGATTGTGAATTTTACTTGCAAGACGATCCGGCTCAAATTTTTAAATTCTGACCGAGTGAGAGAACAACAGGAAATTTTTTGATAGGAGGAAAGTGGCACCCAGCCGAAAATCCCTCGAGCGCATTAAATGACAAACGTGTTTGAGCTACGCCTTAAATCAAAAAAATCCGCTAAGTCCACGGTGGCTTTTTTTTTTTTTTTCATATGGCTTTAACATGTCAAGACAGAAAAAATGGGTTGTCCAAAAGATGTCAGGATATGGTTTTAAGTCCAAAAGAATTGGCCACGTGCCTAATGCATTTCCACGTTGCTATCCTCCGGAAAAGGTTTCGGGGAATTTTTTCTTGGATATGGCAGCTCTGGAGCTTCGCCCGCCGGCTGTACCCTCTGTCCATTCGTCGTTGTCTTTGTACCCCACTAAGTTATCTACTAACCTGCATTTAACCCGCACTTCTGCCGTTCTGGCTATGTCTACTTCCATTTCTCGAAGATCTGGCGATGGCATTTTGATCGTTGACCATGGTTCCAGACGCCACGAATCAAATAAGATGTTGGGTACACATATGCATTATTTCTTATCTTTATTTCAATTCTTGGTATCCATTGTGTCTCTGGTGTCTTACATCCTTTTGTTTTCTTATTTTACAGATGAATTTGTATCAATGTTTAAAGAAAAGACAGGCCACACTATAGTTGAAGCTGCACATATGGTTATGCCGCCTTTGACTTCTGTGGAAAATTTTTAGTTTTGTTTTGGATGGTAAATTTAAATAGGATGCTTATAATGATGCAGGAGCTAGCGTCTCCTACAATCCAGGATGGGTTTAGTAAATGTGTGGAACAAGGTGCCGATAGAATTGTGATCACTCCTTATTTTTTATTTCCTGGTCGCCATTGGGATAAGGTACTTGTAATGTGTATTTGAGAAATTGGCTCTGAATATATAGGATCTGATTTGAGGCTTTTAAATCTAGGACATCCCTGCACTTGCAGCTGCAGCTGCTCAAAATCATCCTGGCATTTCTTACCTTGTGACAGCACCTATTGGTCTGCATGAACTTATGGTGGTAGGCTATATCTTGCTGTCAATATAAGTTATATGTTGGGAGGTTAAAACTTATATTGGAACTTGGTAATTGCAGAAAGTCATTGAGGACAGAATGGAACGCTGCTTGAGCAGGGTAGAAGGCAAAGCGGATGAGTGTGATATGTGTGCAGGCACTAATCGCTGTATTGTCACTACTGTCACAAATACTTAGTTATAGTACCTTTTTCACAAGGTTTGCCAGGTGAGTGCTTCATTTTTGTTGTTTCCTTTTCTTTTAGTATATTTCTGAGGAATGATGCTTTATGCCATTTCCTACATAAATCCCTTCGATTATGATTGATTATGATGTTTCAAGCTGGATAATTTGACATCTATTCTAATTTTAAGAGTAGGGGTTTATTTATTTTCTAAAGATATGTTTTCCTAGTACATTTTTCTGTAGAATGCCAAGAAAACTTTAGACTGGAGGCTTTTAAGATGTAAGACACTCAGTTATTCTCTCAGCATATCAAGCAAAGACACACCATTTGCTTGCAGGGTATAATAACTTTGCTGATGGTTTCTAACTTGGCATGGAAGTACCACTAAGAACTATGTGCTGAAGAGTAGTTGCTGGTATGTAGCAGCCGACTTCACGTTATATTCTTTTCATGGCAATATCATTTGCAATATGTCAGTATCTTGTGCTGCATCGATACTCTATTTGTAGGCTGCTTGCTCTATTAATGTGGAACTGCCAGTTACCCAGGTGTTATTACAGATTAGCAAAAGATAGGTTCAGATTAGCAAAAGATGGAAAATAGGTTAAGTATTCAATTAAGCAATTACAGATTAGCAAAAGATAGGTTCAGATTAGCAAAAGATGGAAAATAGGTTAAGTATTCAATTAAGCAAGCATCACTGCAATACTGAAACTAAGCGATGAGAATATGACAGTTAGCAGCAAAATAAAGCTACTCCAAATTTGTACCTTTAGTGGAATTACTATACTATGGAATTAAGCTGTGAGAATCTGAGGTAGGTCTTCCATGGACCAAAGATGGAATTGGAATGTACTATGCACATTTTCAAAGCCCAGCATGATGCATATCGTTCGATACTTTATTTTGTCACTATTTTCTGAATGATACATACCCATGCATGGGCCTGCAGTTGTTTCAAAGCTGGAGGCAGCCTTCACTTGTGTAGGCGTTCCGTCTGCGAAGACCTTTTGAAATTTATAAAAAACATTAAGCCAAGGAAAATTTCTAATCCTATTCATGTTAGCATTGCCCTCGAGATATTTGAGATACGTTAATAGGCTGTGCGCTGCTGAAATGAATGTTGGTGATCGTGCTTATTGAGAACCTTCCTAGAATGCCAGATGAATTTTGAGCCCACATAGAAAAAACAATATTTATGATTCTTCTCGTTAGAAGTTAGTTGCCTATATCACTATCACATATCATATGAAGACTTTTTCAGGCCTGACATTTAAGATACTTATAGTGGGCATGTGCAGTGAATATGCGCACGAATTAAAGGCTTCATGCATAGGAGGTAAGAGCTATCTGGACTTGCTAAGAATTTCTGAAAATATGAATTGTTACCAGGAGACGAGTGTCCAGCAGAAGGTTACATCAGATTTGGAGATTGGTATCTAGAAAATACAGTTCAGTCTCAGATTAGAACTTAATGTAGTCTCCCAGTTTATATAATGCTTGCACCTGGTAAATCTTGTTAATATTCAATAGGTAAAAAGAGTGAAGGAAAGGGAAAGAATAGGCAATGTTGCATGCATGAGAATCAAGAGTGGTTCTTACAAAGGGGTACAGCTAAATTGGATGGATGGATGCCAAGAAAGCTTCAAGGGTACCTCGGCAACTGCTGCATTACATATCCAGACTAATCAAGCGCTTTTAAAGAGTAAAGAGAGGAGATTTAACGATTTCGCAGACTATGACCAATTATTTGGTCTTTGATTTGGTGATGTTGGCAATGTCGTGATGGTGGAAGCAAAAGCCAATGCGAACGTAAAGGCAAAAAAGGTGCAATTCTGCCCTCTTCAATGCATCCAATCCCATTGCGTCACGTGGCAAGTGTTCAAAAGCAATCTTGCCTTTTATAAATTCACGTGACTTTACCTTTCATTCCATACTGTTTCCCTTACATTCCAGTTTATTCACCTGCATTGTAAACTTTTTTGAACCCCACGTTATATAATTGTTTCTTAAACCCCAGTCCTTGCAGGTTCTACAGATCCGACCGCTATCCACCGTTGGATGAGGAGGAATTATTTTAGAGAACCTCTCGAATATTTTTTTTTAAAGAATATTCAAATGATTATTGTAATAACTTAAACGATATTCCTTTATGGAATATTTGGCCTGTTCTCACAGAGCTTTGGCTCTTCAGCGTGATTCTTCTTTCGACATAGCTCTTAAGCATGACTCCTCCGACATAACTCTGTTTTGACAGATTAGTCTATGAATTAGGTAGTTCTTGGAGACACCGCAGTTGCTTCTTACAAATTTCATCCGGCAGGTACACACAATCCATTTTCATTTTGCAGAGCTCAGCTATGGCAAACATGGTTGTAAAGCTCAGCTCTGGCAAACCGGTTGCAGAGCTCGGTTATGGCTCCCAACTGCCTTCTTCAAAACTTCTGGTGAGCCTTGGAATGAAACTTGTTTGTAACTATGAAATTTTTTTCTTCCCAGATGCGGTCACATATGCTGTCGTTGACAATTTGAGGTAGTTTAATCAATCTCCGTTCATTCACAGATAGCTATGGAGAACCGGCTCGCACTGGGTTTTAAGGGAGGTCAACCCTCCCCTTTCAGAAATTACAGCAACAACCCTCTCGGCCTCCCAGCCTCGAGGGTTATTTGTCGTAATTTTCTTGAGGGAGGGTTAACCTCCGCTTAACCTTATATTTTTGGCGTGTGTTAGCAACGCCTCCGCACGTCGGCATTGTTGCACTACATATGCAGATTAATCAAACGTGCCTCAAGGGTACCTTGGCAACTGCGCTTCAGGGTTATAATGCTCAAATATGACGGGCTACCCTAATTTTATGGGACAACCAATAAAGATTACGAGGAAGTCCATCAATTTTAACCTTTTAAATGCAATACAAAAATTCCAAACACAGAAGCATATTCTATATCAAAAAACAAAGAATTAAAGATACTTCAATTATTTTACTCGTAACATAAAGTTTTCAAATATGTTACTTAAGACAATAGTTTAAAATTGTACCTCCAACGAACTTATTCGAGGGACCTTGCTCTCCAATTCTTCATTTCATATCTATCATCAAAGCATGCTCGGCTAGATGAATGAGTAGATCATACAACGCCACATGCAAGTTGATTGCCTGCCTCTGGTCTGCACTGGAATTCGTCCGGCTCTTGGTAATGATGCTCTCGCTGCTCGCCCAAATTGTTTGGGATAAATTTTAGAGTAGGGCCTACAAGTAGAGAAATTCTGTATACATTTTTTCATCGATAGCTGGTGTAGTTGCATTGCCATGAAGTAATATAAGACGCATTGCCATGAAGTAATATAAGACGTTTTATTAGGTTATTTGAATGATACATTTACATAGGCTTATTGGTCATGTTTATATTACTTTTATCTATAAGGAAATAAGAAAGTAAGAAGATACATACATATGTATATATGTATGTATGTATGTATGTAGAAAAAAGTGACAGAGGGGATCTAAAATTCTGGCCCTTCAATTGGCAATATGTATTATGATTGCCCTTCTGCATGACAGACATTTTGCCAGTGGTTACCCTTCGTTTGAAATACATATTTTATCTTTACTTATTTTGACAGGCAAAAATGCGAAAAACAGGCGTGAAACCCGTCAAATTTGAGCCCTTCAAGGGTACCTCGACAACTACTGCATTACATATGCAGACTAATCAGACGCTTTAAAGAGTAAGGAGAAGAGCTTTAAAGATTTCACAAATTATCACCAAATTATTTGGTCTTTGTTTTGCTGATGTTGATAATATCGTGATGGTGGAAACATAAGCAATTACGAACAAAAATGGATGCAAATTCTATAGAAGATGAATTTGGCAATACTAGCTCAAGGAGTTATATTTTGAAGTCTATATCTAGGTGAGGCCAACCTTGGAGACACATTTTAAACAATTTGGGCATCTACAATTGCATATTTAGGTACTTTCACTTAGGCAGTTATGTTATCTTCAATTTTTAGAACCTTAATTGACTAGTTTGTTAACTTTTTGAGCAATTTGTTCAACTTTTAACATAATGTATACTGTCAATGTGAGTGGGTGTGTGTTCATGTAGTTTCTTTGATCGTTCTTATCAAGAATAAAAAATCGCCTCCAAGAAACATGTAGAGTTCGGTAGTCTTACCTTGTCGTCATGTAACGGAAAGGGGTCAGGCATTCTTGCGAGCCCCTTGACCCGTACGATCCGGTCGCGCCTCAATGGCGTTCAGGGGGCTTTCAAGAATGCTTTCAACTGCGCAATCGGATTCTATTACGCCAGGGGGCTGAAAAGAATGCCTGATTTCTTTTTGCTCTACATAACGTAATATTCAAAAACCTAGGATTACTATAAAAACTTTGTGCAAATTAACACGTAAAAGTTATTGTCACTGTTGAAGCTAAAAATCACATTACACCAAATTTTGAAGTTAACAACACTAAAATCCTGAATTACAGTAGATTATATTGCTTTATGGCTAAATCTCACATTTGGGCCAGGACCAAACTAGAATATGCCTTATAAGGCTAAATCTTAGTCGTTATGGTGGGAACCCTAAAAACTGGAATACCAACAGTATAAAAATATGCCTAAAAAGAATAAGCCTATCCATTGAATACATAATGGTGAAGAACAACTCTTAACTTGTTTATACTAAGGATGAAAACATCGAACATTCATTAAAGCATTTTTGCAAAATGGTTTAACTGTGCGTGTCCTACATATTTTGACCACTAGCGTGCATAGGTCTAGAAAGTGTACTTTATATTGGTAACACATTGAATCTAAATTTGGAACACTGAAATTGACGAGACTAGATGAAAGAGGATGTATATGTCGTATAAAAGAAGATGGTTGAAATTAGAGAGAAAACTGCCAAAATGATGATAGAGTCATCTGATGTAGGGTGTGAGCTGTTGAAAATGATGATATAAACTAGTGTAAAGTCACTACAAAAACATTGAGCCATACCGACGTCTATATCGACGATGCAACGTCGATGTAGCGTCGATCATCGACGT
>JAANSK020284180.1:0-10840 GCA_011763485.2 Isoetes engelmannii | reverse complement strand
GGGGGGGGGGGGGGGGGGGGGGGGGGGGGGGGGAGGGAGTTGTGCATCCAATCTTAAGAAGGGCATCTGAGATAACAGCAGGTGAGAAACTCAAATTCAATCTTCTTCTTCCTCTTCGCTTCTGTCTCGTACCAGCAGGTAACTAGCTATTAACAATGGGAGTCCAGGTACCCAAAAAAGGGTACACTGAAAATTAGTCTCCGCACAAAAATGGGAGCCTCTACCTCCGAAATAGAGGATGAGCTCCCCTAAATCCATGCATATGGCTGTCACTAGGAATTTCTAAGGCGGCAGCCAAGTGCCTCGATGGAGGCACAACAATAGGGAAAAGGAGGGCAAAACTTGCTCCCCTGTTTTTATATTGATGGGAAAAAGAAAAGGGTCGACTTTTTAGTTCAGCCGATGACCCACTCCGCGCTACCGTCGGTCGCGAGGCCCCACCGCCTAAACCGAAAAAGTCTCCCCTTGTTCCTTTCCCCCATACATCGGGGTCTCTCCACTGCCTCAAGAGGTTTTTTGTGACGTTCCCCGGCCCTATACAATGCTCCCATCGTATAGATACGGGAAATCCCCCTTCCCAGCAACACAACTACTGGGTCGGGCCCTCCGTCTAACTCGAACCACTTGTGATTGCCCAAGTGTCCGAGTGAAGGACACAGAGGTGTCATTGGCCCCATTCCTCCACTGGAATATCCTATACGGTGGAAGCGTACATACATGTTAGCACAAGCCATAATACATGTAAATAATATGCCACCTCGAAGGGTGGCCCATCCATCATCAATACGAACATCAACATACATCGAATGTCATTCATAATGCATCATAAATGAAGGCTCTATCCTGGGCTCAGACTCAATGGGGTCGACTGACGGTCAGGGTCTCATGATAACAGCAGACGGAATCATGACAATGGCGTTGGCTGGCATTGAACATTAGCTAGGGTAGTCCACTCCATCCACCCCTCCTGTGCATACTTTGCAAATAGGCTGACTCATGCTATAATGTGATTGTAGCCTTTCGGATACGCAAATCCCATGGAGTCACCTTATGAGACCTACTCCAGGTTGCATCTCCCCGGTCCGAAGAGGCAGGGAAAGACAAGTCTCTCCCAGGAGCATAATGGTTCCATGTGTGGCTAGAGAGCGTGGCATCCCTCAGGCGAACCATACCCTTACCCGACTTGACCCCCCAAAATCTATCTGACCCAGGGGGTGTCAGACCCATACCCGGCCCACACTCAGTGACCGATTATAAGCCTAACACACCAAAACGATAGCCAACCACAGCTGGATCCCGTTTCCACTTCACCTTAAGTCCCTTGTATGGTGCTCAATCACAAGATAACACCTACAGCCCGGTGGGCTCTATGCACAAGCCGCATTTATTGGGATTTACGAGATTCTAACTAGGAGCATCTACTACAATTCTAGAGGCTCTTTTAGGTCTCTA
The DNA here is from genome assembly GCA_011763485.2 of Isoetes engelmannii. NCBI lineage: Eukaryota > Viridiplantae > Streptophyta > Lycopodiopsida > Isoetales > Isoetaceae > Isoetes > Isoetes engelmannii. The sequence goes on along the minus strand of JAANSK020284180.1, from coordinate 9,388 downwards.
CCCCTCTTAATCCCACAAGCACAAGAGGTGCATCATAGAACTAGTCATCCATCTAAGCAATCAAGGGTCAGTTCCTATCTAAACAGTCAAGCTAACTAATCCTATTAACCGGTATCTTGGCTAGAACCGTTATCATGAAGGCTCTCCATCTTCTTCTTGATTGAACAAGCTGCTGCTCCTCCTCCAAGCTGCTCCTCCTCCCCAAATCGATTTGCGGCAAACTGGGGAAGAAGCCCCAAATTGACTAAGTCTAAGATTAGCAGTTTCTCCCTAGCCAATCGAATTTGGCTAGGTGGCCTTCTATTTCTAATTAATTAACTAATTAATTAGGTTTTAGTTAATTAATTAGTTATTCAAATCTTTAATATTTTTAGATGGCAAATTAGCATAGCTAATTATCCTTAATGAATAATTAATAGTACTTACGTATTCTTAATTATTCATTGTTACGTGTCATGTATTTATACTCGTATAAATTCTTGGAACGTCACATTTTTGAAGTCGCTGCCATTGTCGCCATCAACGTCCGTTCACTTCAGATCAAGTAAACTATTTTGCCTTGAGATCTTTTTGTGCGGCATGGATCATTTGATTTTTTGTGCTTTGCCAACAGTCCATGCCAAAAAGATTACTTTTTTCTTTTTATTAAACCTTTTTCTTCTTCAACCAGAATTTTGTAAGCAGGATTTGTAAACCTTATGTCGTTTATGTACGAAGTGCTAGGCAAGATGGGCGCGCGGGCGCCTTGCAACTTGCCGGGGCATAAAAGCCCACAAAGGATTTTTGTAAAATTTGAAATAGACTTTTGAAGACTTTTTAAAGGGAAAGTTATATTGCGAAATGCAAAATTTACCAGAATACCCTTGGAATTTTTAACACCGCCAAAATGCCTAATACGTGCAGTCAACAGGCCGAGCCCCGATTAAGAAAAGAGTACAGAAACCGTAGGAAAAGTTGATTAGGGAAGCGAATAGGGAAAGCTGTCGTGGAGGAGAGGGAAGCAATTGAGTATTGAGACAGGCCAGTAAATACATGGAATCCGCTTGCAAAGTAAGGAAAATGCACGTTCAAAGTAAGTAAATTATTCATTGGAGTCCCAAACACTATATAAGAATGGCTCAAGGGCAATCACGAGAATACATAAATGCAGGCCATTACCCGGACAATATATAAATCAATTTATACGTAACAATATGTGTCAGCAAAGTATTTTCAACAGAAGTTGGATAACAACTTTCTATTTTGGTTGTCAGGATTTAATTCGAGCTTCCACAACTTATTATACCGAAATATTTGAGACTTCTTACCATTGCATGAACAAAACGGACATGCCACTTCAAAGCATAAAGGGTGAGTACTTGGATTTTCTAGTAAACCTGGCATCAATCTGCATTAATCACGCTTCGAGAATGAAACTACTTTTCTTCCAATCGTGAAGGCTTCCTATTGTTCTCATGGATATCTGAATATTATAATTTATCCTCCAACTTGTATAGTTTGAATATAAATTTATTTCATAAATTCTATAACAAATTTGCTTTGTAGTACCTTTACGGGAAAAAACAAAATCTAACCTACATTACCACGAATTTCATCGGCTACCTAAATACTCCTGAGTTTTGATAATTTTGTGAAATGCTCTTGGTCAACATACATAGTATTTTGTATGTTCGAAATTGTTCAGATGCCCTTAAGATTTGCATTCATTCCCCAAATGTCCTTACATTTCCTATTAAGTTTTCAAAAGCCCTTGAGACCCATAATGTGAAATGCTTCAAAATTTATCAAATACCCCTAAGATTTAAGATAAAAAATCAAATGCCCTTCAAGAAGTAAGCAACTGAGACACTTCTTTGATTTTGCCTGACCACAAGATTATAGTTACAACTTGGTGAGAGCAGATCCCTAAGAGCAAATCGATGGAGCAGATTGCTGAGAGCAAACCGACGCAGCTTGCAGAGAGCAAAATTGATGGAGCATAAAAAAAAAAAAAAAAGAGGATAGTTTGGTGTCTTCCTTTCAGGAACCGTGATTATAAATAGGCTCTTCACCAAACAGAAAAAAGGGCGCCATTAGTATCTTTTGAAGAAGGGCATTTCACTAAAATACGAAACACTGGATAGCATTTGGTGAAACTTAAATTTCTACAGCAGGATATACGTTGACCAAAGGCATTACAAAAAACTATCAAAGCTCAAGGGTATTTGGTGAAATTCATCAAAACATAAAGGTATTTTGTAGTTTTTCCCTTTGTAGTGTAAGTGTACAATATAGCCATCTCTTTATTTTTCTAAATATCACATAAATTCTATAATTGGAAGATCATAAGGATACAAAGCACATGCTTTATGTTTGCCTTTCTAGATTGTCCCCTTCTAGAGGCAAGTGATTAAATCATAAAAGTGGATTTTAATATCTTTTGGCATATTCTTGTATGTTTAAAGATCTTACAATTGTCTTCGAATATTCTATTTTGGTTCTTCCCAAAATTTAAATTCGAACTCAAATCTGACATTGATTGAGGCTGATTTGCATATATAATTGAGGTTATGGTAATTAGAAACGGAACGTATGTGGGCTCTTATTATAGAGTGTTCGGCCAAGTTTGATGTTAGATAAACTGCACTGTTATGTAAATGTTAAATGCTTATTATAAGTCTATGGTTGTAGATGTGCATTTGCACTTGGAAGATAAGTGGGCACAGTCTTTGGAGGCCCCTAATGCAATTCTATACTGCTATGGCCCTCCTTATGGCCCTCCTTATGGCAATAAATCAAACATGAGAAAGCATTTCGATTGCATGATAGATCTACTGGCATGCAAGGATTCTAAATCTAATTTGTTGTTCTGTTGTTTGTATCAATGTCGGTGATGAGCAAAAATGCTTCTAATTTTGGCGTGGCATTCTATTTAGATTGTAGGTCCTCGAGGAAGAAGAGATTTACAATGAAAAACAAGGCTATGATGCAAATGGGCTTGCCTCTATAAGAATTGGAAAACCAATCTTAAGTTCAACCTAGATATCTTCAACCTCCAAAAACACACATCAAAATTAAGTGAAACATAAGCGAGACATGCTGATGCTCAAGTGAAACTATTTACAAGGAATATTTCACATTGACCCGAGAGTGAAGCAGATGATGCTCGTAGAATGTTTGAGAAAATACTTGACTCTAATCAGATATGCTCAACAGAAGAATGAAGTACCAACAATTAGTTTGTTTAAGCTTATGCAACATCAAGATGTAGAAGCAAATTTCATCACCTTGATTAATGTTCACGAATACTAATATCTCAACATCATATGAACGAAACAAGCTTTTGTACCGTAGCACAACCTCCGGATTAAGAAATCAGGCTGTAATGGAAATGCTCACAGTTTAGGGCTCTTGCTGGGCCTTTGATTTACTGATGTGGCTAAAAAAATCGAGTCAGATTAACGAGAATGCGCCTGATTTAAAAATAATGTGGCTTTACCCAACGATTTGGGGCAGGGGCCTGGCTCAGAATCATACACCAGATTTTTGGAAAGGTGGGCTGTATAAGGAAGGCTACCCCAACACCCGGTCCTTCCAAGAAGAAACGCAGCTTAAGATTAGAATCAATATTTACATGGAAAAGATGCCATGGAAGTGATCCAACCAGCTATAGCTAAGAGAGGCACGTAGTAAAGCAAGGCAAACGCAGGTTCTGCTCTAGGCTGCTGTGTTCGAGCAGGCATGTGTTCAATTTCCTGGGAATCACAATAGTAAAATCAAAATTTGCTTTCCTTATAATCTTAAGGTCTCGTACATAACCTATATTACTACAGATTCTACATACTCTAGTGTCAATTCATTCATCTGTGTCTCGAAGCGCCTCCTAACGCCAGCTGTCAACTTGTGCTTGTTCTGATCCACATAAATGATAAAAATAATGCCGCCTCCTTCTGTGTTAGTCTTCCTTACACATCTTTCCAACTAGATGGAACTCATGATGGACCCACGCAGATGTTTGGATCGTATGATTACTCTTCTCCTTGATTTTCCTCCTTAAACAATTTGATCATGTCGTCAATTCTCAGAATGGTTATTGCAGCTTCAGTTGCAAACTAAACACATTTAAATCTCAAATCAGTCAGCAGTTAATACTCCACAAATTCAGCAGAAATACTAAGAAAAAGTGATACCTGAATGGTCTTCAATTTACTCATTGCTGGCTCCAAGACGCCCGCTTCTAAGTTGTTTCTCACGATACCTTTTGAAAGATCGAGTCCAGTTCTGACAAGAAAAAGAATGTTTTCAACAACAAAAGCACAGCAGTATGTCAACCACAAGAACAGCGTTTACCCAGATAAATGCTGCTTGTCAGCCTTAGTTTGTGCATTATAATGATATGCACGGAGCTTAGCAACCAGATCAGTTGAATCCTTTGCAGCGTTTACTGCCAAAACCTGGAAGAACGTAGCAGTGACAATTTGAGACAAAAATCATAGGTGCAAAACATGAATTGGGACACTTGTTTTACAGCCCCCCCCCCCGACATGGCACAGATCCAGACCATACAATTTGGAAATCAAGGGCTGAGATCTATGCCCCATCAGATGAGGGGGCTTAAAACGAATAATAGCCAAACGGTAAGGACCAACCATAAAAGTACATTTCCTACTCCAAATTTCAGAAACTGTTTTTTAACAACTATGTCAATATTCAATTAACCATTCAAGTAGAGATGCGTTACTTCAGGTGTATAAAATGGGAAGTGAGTGTATGAGGTGGGAGGTGGCAATCTGCTGTTGCAGGATTGGCATGCCAATAACAATGAAAATCATAGAATTGCAGAATTGGATTCAAATCTAACTGTGAAAGATGTTGGTAAACTTCCTATGTACATGAAAAACTTTACATATACACAAGTCCAAAAGCGATCATCTATTTCAATATGTTGCTTGCCTTTGGTATCACGAGCAGAGCTTCTGCAAATTCAGCAATCGCAAGCTGTTCTCTAGATCCCAAAGTAGTTGCAAGATTTTCCAAATAAACTGACAAGGCGGCCTCTACAGCTCCTCCACCAGCCACAACCTGCAAATGTCAAGAGCAATTATCCATCTGACAATCACTCATAGAAACAACCATGTTAAATTTTACCATGTTTGACTCTAACGTGCGCTTTACAATACACAATGCATCATGAATAGAACGCTCCATTTCATCGAGCATGTGGTCATTTGCACCCCGAAGTATGAGGGAAACCTACATGTGAAAAAGGATTGAGACAGCAATTGGATTACATTGCCAGAAACTATAAATTCAAAATCTTACTGCACGAGAACTTTTAGCCCCTTTGATGAGGGTCACATTATCATCAGAGACACGCTCTTCAACCACTTCTTCAGCCGAACCCAAAAATGACGGATCAAATGTTTCTCCCCCTTCCATGTCGGCAAAATTCAGAACCTAATAAGACGAAAATTATTTTGTATGTAAATATTTTATAGAAAAGATTAGAATAAACGTTCTTAAAAAAGGGAATGATCAATAAACTAGCAGGCATACCATTGTTGCACCTGTTGCTTTGGCAACATGTCTTAAATCCTCTTTCCGAACACGCCTTAAAGCTATTGCACCTGCTTCAACAAAATACTGGCCACAGTTCACAGAACTCATTAGATAACCCGCATCCTCTCAACGGCCAAAAAGACTAAAAAGACCGCAAAATTATCAGATAAGTAATTTCAGTCTTTGAAAACTGCAAGAAACTGAAATTTGACAAGACTGATGGAGCCAATATCTTTTCCCTTGAAGAATCATGATACTGTTTTATACCTTCAATGACATGTCATCAATTCCCTTGGTCGTCAGGACAACGTTTGCACCCGCCTTCAATATTTTTTCTATTCTCTCCTTCGTGATATCAGATTCACTGAGATTGTAGTGATTAAACATCAATACAGCACATGGCTCATGCACTTGCAAGGATAAATCATAAAATACTCCATCAAATTTGTTGAAAGTAAAAATGCACAGTCTTTTCCGTAAAAGTATCTCCAATCAACTAGCTAACTACCACTTCGGGAGAGTACATAGAGTAACCGAGAATTGGTTACAGCATTCCCTCATGAAGTTGATAAAACTGAGTAATAGAAAGCACCACAAATCTATCCCATCTACTCAAAGGACCATGCCGACAAATGTTATGGCTAGGGAATGCAGAATTTTTAGGCCATTGGTTTGAAGAAAGATCTCATTTACTTGTCTTCTAACATGCGCAATTAGATAAAACTAAGATGGCTCTTACCGTTGACGTATTTTGTCAAGTTCACGAGGGTCCGTCACTAAGACTTGTACACCCATTTGCATTTTCGCTTTCTGTAAGTTGACATCCAGGCAAGCAATTCTCGCTGGCGATACACGTTGAGGCATTCCTTGAGCAGCACGTCCCATATTCAGTGCATATCCATTAAGCAAATAGCTTTCTTTCGCACTTTTCCCATGAGCTTTTAATATGTTAATAGACTGCATAAAGTAGAAGACAAAAAAAAATACATCACTATCAGCATTGATGAGCTCAAAAGTACAACATGGACAAACAAGAGAATATACCACAAGTAGAAATAAAATGTTTTAAAGTTATGATCCAGTTTTGCAAAAGTTTAGCACTGAAATGATGCTGCATGCGCATAACTCAGCCCAAACACCAAAAATCCTAAGAAACCTGAAGGGATTGACTCCCAATGTAACAGATGCAATCTCAGAAAAACTAAATGCTCAAGAAACACCTAGATTTGGTACGTCAGACATCATCAACATCATCTGTTATCTAATAGTTGGTTCCTCCTCCAGATAATGGCATCCGATTTTCTTTATTTTGTGATAAAAACAAATACATCAAGTAGACAAACGCCCAAAGATGTAATAGAAGTTAATGTAGGTGATCTAGATATATGGCCAAGGATAAAGCACCTTGATAGGATATTTTGTCTCTCCCCTCTCATTTACAGTCTTTACCGCTTGTACGGCATCTACAACCTGCACAATATGAATCAAGATAAACACATCTGTGTTCGAAATCTCTACTTCTCAATAGTTACTTACCATCTTTGAGAAAAAGTCGCTATCTGGATCGATCATCTTGGATGACATACTTGTTTTTGCGCAGTTGATTAGAGAATCCTTCCCCAACTTCTCAACCTGCAAGTGGCCAGATGTCCAATAAGCATTATGCTTTCAGCATATAATGTCCACATAAAAGGAAGTCTCAACCTTAGTTGACAATTTTTCTTCAATGTATTTACAGGCTTCTCGCATCGCAAGCTGCAAAGAAAAAGTTCAATAGGGCTAGCTGTAAAGGAAATTGAAATCAATGAGCACAATCGCAAACTCACCCGATACCCACTTATGATGGATGTAGGATGAATCTTATTTCTAACAAGATCGTTTCCTCTCTGCATCATCAAAAAACACATTATCCACAAAAAAAGAAAACAACTTTAACATAGTAATGATTTTCACAATCTGCGTGATTACTTCTGTTGTTCAATAGAACTAAACTACATTTCCCGTCTCCAAAATTGTATATTTATGCATGTTTTTTAACACAAGGTCATCAGAACTGCAGAGCATATGTCTCTTCAACAAAATATCAAATACATGTGCTTAAATGGCGTGCTTCCTACCAAAAAGTACCTTTAAAAGCTCTGATGCTATAATAACTACAGAAGTAGTGCCATCACCCACTTCCCGGTCCTGAAGATCGGCAAGCTCCACCAATACCTGCCATTGGCAGTGTCATATAAAGACAAAAGAATGATCCAATTCAAGCTAATGCAATTTATGTCTAACTGGCCCACCTTAGCAGCTGGATGTTCTACCTCCAGCAGTTTCAGTATTGTTGCACCATCATTAGTTATTGTTACGTCTCCTATATCATCAACGAGCATCTGTAACAAGTTTCTAAATCTTAGACTGACATTCATCTGTGTATATGTCCCCAAGACAGGATGCTGCGTTTTAAGACCATAATAAAATGCAAATAAAGATGCACCTTGTCAAGCCCAACGGGTCCCAGAGAGCTCTTAACAATGTTGGCAATGGCTTGACATGCCATTACTGCAAGAGATCAAAGATGCTACTGTTAGCTAGTACAGAAAAGCATTCCATGCAAGAGGCTTAGGAAAATAGAATCCTAATGCCTTAACAAAAAACGACCCATACCATTTTGAGTCCGAACATCCTGGCCGGACTGCCGTTCTCCCAAAAGATCGAGCCCACGAGATGATGCCATACTTCCCTGTGCTGGTGGTACAGTGCGCCGCTGATGTTCTTGAATGAAGGCGGGCAAATGGCGAGCCCTAAAGTTAAAATTTTAACAAAATCAACATTCTTGGCCTTTTTTTGTTGTTTGTATTCCTTGCAAATACACACCCCCATGATATTTGCCTTGTATAGCCTTGTATATCTTTGCTCACAATAATTTTTTTTTTTTAAGGGTAGGAATTTTGTTTTATAAATAGAGTTAAAAAGGTACATGAGATCCCCATACGGGATAGGTAGAAAGAATTGAGGAAGAGAGCCCCTAACTTAACATAGGAGGGTGTACCATAGGAACCATCTGCTCTTCTTCTCCACTAGTGTAGATACTATAGGGAAAGACATCTTCTTCTCCACAGTAGTGAATACTATAGATCAGAAAAGAGCTTACCTCCACCAAACATATGTAGTTTGAGGCCATCTCATTGATCAGGGATGAGAGTTACCTTACTTGTAGATCATTATCTGCTAAATCAATCCAGTGGCACTTGAAATAGTTGTAGAACCTGTCAATCTTTCTATTTAGCCCCATGTCATAGTGTACCCCCCACTTCCTATGGTGGGCTAGGGCCATCGGGGCAACTTCCATATTGAAGAAACTCTTTATCTTATCGGTAGAGATTCCTTGCCCCCCATAAGCAACTTCACATCGGTGCTTCCAAACTACCCATAGGGAAATAGATATCAATGAGGCTGAAATCGGACAATTATCAGATGAGATGATGATACCAGACCAGGTCAAATGGTGGATGTCAAGCCCCAAAATAGGAGAAGCCCAGGACCAAAATTTTAAAGATCTAAGGACAAAAAAAGATATGAGAGGTAGCTTCACTTACTTGACAACCCAAGGGGCACAGGTCATCTGTTGATATACCTCTCCGGAAGAGCTTTACCTTAGAGGAGAGCCCATCCTGAAGGGCTAACCATCGGAAAAAATGGATTCTTCTAGAACAAATTGATTTCTAGGAATTGGCAAGTAGTTGAACAACCACAGAACTAGAGACTCCAAGTGTTACCTCTGCTTTAAGAGGATAATCATCACAAAGGGCATGATATACTTTAGACACCTCAAAGATAGGAGAGCCCAAGCAACACCAGC
>JAANSK020284169.1:0-10840 GCA_011763485.2 Isoetes engelmannii | reverse complement strand
AACCCTGAGTGGAGATACAAAAATGGGTTGAGGAGGTACAAGAATGCGTGCACCAAGCGTGCACGCATTGCATTTGATGATTTGTTTCCGGAAGGTCACCCGAGGCCACAAGAGCAGGCTGATTTTGTGGCCAAGAGAGTTGCTGCATGGGAGGCAACGAAGGAGAAGAAGATGGAAGGTTACCGCTCTAGAGTAACAGCTGATTGGTTCCTTGATGAGACACCTCAGAATGATTGGAATCAGGAGGAGAATAGCTTGAATGAGAAGCTGATGGCTTGTGGTATAAATGAGGAAGTGCCAATGCAGGATTCAACAAAGGATCCTCAAGATTTTACCCCTTCCAGGAAGCTAGATAAATCTGATTTTTCTGTTGACCCGTCTAGTTTCATACTTCTGGCAGAGACACCTGGCCTTGCCCCTTCTTCTAGCACCAGCACCGTGCACACCACCCTCACTTTGAGGTCTGATTGGACTTTAGAGAAGTCGTTCATTGATCTTACTTACGAGATGTATAACATGAGGAATGGCAAGAAGAAGAAGGTGGCAGCATCTAATTACAGCTGCAGGTGGCCCTTGTATCTCAAAAACCCACTCTGGAAGCAAGGCTCTTCAGGCTATGGTGAGTTCTGCATACAAGAGAAGGAAGGGCGTGCACACCTTTGAGAGGCTTGCCTCGGATAACCCCGAAAGAGCTTACAAGTCATGGCTTCATGACAATCACATCGGATGTTATCTAATGTAAGTCAACCTTTGGCCCTTTGTTTTTGCTTCTTTTTTTTGTTTTTCTATTTTAGCATCTAAACTACTTGATATGATCTTGTCCCACGCGATCCCCTACAGTAGGAGATCCCAGCATTGTTGGTTCAATCCAGCAATGATGGGGCTGCTGCTCAATAACTCTGATATGTGGAGGACCCTGCTGCCCCCTAGACCAGCAGGCAGGCGCACTGACAGTGGCAAGGTTGATGGAATCTCGTTCTATTGGCTCCCTGTGAACACCACGTAAGTTCCCTACCTTTAGGATGCTTAGTATTTAAAATATGCTTGTATTTCTAAGTGTAGAAGGCTGGCTTTGTTAGATATTAATGCATTCTATTCGCATGCAAGGATTATGACAAAGAGTAGCATATCACTTCTGCTATTTACATGTAGGAGAGGAAAAAATGAGAGAACTAGAGAAGGATATATCAATCTTCCTTCCTATTCATTATTTATGCATGCATGCATCTTTATGCCTCTTCTATATGACTATAGACTGCCTAAAATCAGACCAGTGTGATGCCAGCTAAATGCTAGCTAGATGTTTGCATGCTCTGCATCCTTTCAAACAAGGAAATGAACACTTGAACAGTATTTTTGCATCTGAAAACCTGATAGACTATAAGAACATAAAGAGGACTGCTTAGAAAGTCTAGATATCAGTTTAAAAGACTCCTCCATTGCCCAAGAGTAGAAGTGTAGCAGCAAATCAGCACCTTAAGCAAACCTGTTAGTGGATTTCCAAACATCAAGGGAGATTTTGCCATTGCCCATAGAGTCATCTGAAAACATCCAAGACACAAATAGAAAAATGCAATTATACATTATTACATTGATTTGGTTCTTGGTAAATTATGTGAATGCAACTTCTAGCTTAAAAGGTATGTTTCATGATCAAAGAACTTGGCAATGTTCTTTAGCTGTGAAGCTGCCTTTATTGGACTTCCAATAGATTGCATTCCCAGTCTTTAAAGTTGGAACCTCATAATAACAAACTATATACCTGTGTTTGTTGTTCAATAGGAGAAAGATAGGTTGAACGATAAGGACCATGTCGGACACCTATAACATGAACTCTTAGATCGCTGCAACCAAACTTGTACGAGAAATTTATCTCCTGTATCTTACCAGGATCTGTCAGCCAACCAAGAGGTAACATGTCTAGATCAGGCCATGATCGGCCACCTTGCTGCCCTGGACCGCCAATAAGACCAGCATGAGAGCAAAGTCCCCGTTCATACAACAAGTCCATGTCAAGGTGATTCTATGTTGAAACAGTTCAATTATCCAAACCAACCTTGCAACATCAAAATGCAACAGAACATCACCCCAGGTGTCCCAGTCATCACTTGTCACACGATACATGTTCACATACTCAGCAACTTGTGAAGCCATGCTAGGAGTTGCATGTACACCAGGAGAAAGAGAATACACCATAGGGCGATTGGTTCCTGCAATTGCCTACAAAACAAATGCCTGAAGCCTTCAGTTAGAGGGCATTTCTCAGTTGGCTTCAATCTTATTGTATTTGTTCGGTTAGAATACCTTGGAAGGATATTTCATCCATGCTGAGATCCTCAACTCCAAAGACACAGTCATGTTTCACTGCAGCAATTTCTAACTAGGTTTAGTTCTTAGAGTATAGTATTTGCTAGATAAGATATTTACAGTTTGCCACATGTTGCAGGAGTCATTGCAGTTTGTTTGTCTTCGTGGCGGATCAGTTGGGCAGCCAACACCTGTAATTTTGCACTTTGACAGCTGTGCAGGTTCACATAGCCATGTTACCTCTCACTTTCCAGTGTAAGTAGCCTTAGTTAAGTTATCAAAATTGTTATGTTCTATTACATTGCTGAATTTAATTTTATCATAGGTTGTTCGGTGCTCTATTTGCAGGCTGGGGATATGATAATCCACCATACATGAATGCTGGTGTGCATGCTGTAAATTGTCCACAGCAGTCCAATGGTTCGGATTGTGGCATGTGGACAATCCTATTTGCAAAGCAATTCCTGAAAGACTTTGTGCTGAGGAGAGCTTCCACGAATCCCCTCAAGGTATGACATAAAAATCAGATCTTCGTTAAATTGATATTAATTTGAGGCAACATGTGATTGCAGGTTGATAGGAGCTGGATTCCTGAACTGGAGCTGGTGCAGTGTAGAAGATCCTTTGGGACGCTCCTATTCAAGTTCCATGAGCTGGTTATAGCAGGGAAGAGGAACTTGCCTTTGCCAGAGACCTCCCCTCTTGAAGGCAAACCAGAGCAGAGGCAAGGAAGAGGGCAGGAGCTAAGGAGATGGATGCTGCAACCTGAAGGCTATGTTTGATTTGATTATGGCCTCTAATGAACAGGTATAGTGGACTGAAATACAGTACTGTCAGAAGCTTGCACGAATTTTGCTAATACAAGCATAAAATTCCTGTTTGTTTGCAGCATTAGTTTAGAAGAAATTTGATAGGAGTTCCACTACGGTACTGCTGGACAAATGTTACAAGTGTAGGCTGACATGGAACACTTGGAATGAAGAACTCATGCATAAGTTAATGGTTCGATATGCTGCTACTATATATCGGTTGCATCTACTGCCCTCTTTCAGTTTACTTTGAAGAAAAACACAAGTTTAAAACTTGATACTTGGTTAAGACAGATTTTTTATTTTTGACTTGTGATTTAGGAAGTCTGTTATAAGAGGTCCTTTGAATTTTCGGGCTGTAGCACAGGATTAGAGCATGGTTACAAAAATATACACAGATCCTGTGATGCAAATAAACATCATTTGATATGTCCTTCAATACTATGATAAGAATTCTCTATTTGCTGAAACTTGTGTGAAAAGATAGATTAGAAAAGTTATTATTTATCCTCTCTGTAGCAAGAACTTGGAATACTTCTTATAAAATATGAAGTTCTAATTGACTGCTGGAAGAGGTTAGGAATCATAAACCAAGGTAAGACCCTTGAGGTCTTATTGAACCAAGGTAAGACCCTTGAGGTCTTATTGAACCAAGGTAAGACCCTTGAGGTTAGTGTGTAACTAATTTTCAATTTTGATTTTGGCTTTAAATTTTAGGGGATGTCCTTGAAATAAATAGGGGAGCATTGGAGCATTTAATGCCCAATATAGGCATTAATTTACGCGCCTTTTTGAAATTTATTCCTTGGCCTAAGTTCTTTGCTAAGAGCCTAGACCGACGGAGCCATAGCTGTGTCGAACGAATTTACTATCTTTAGGGTAAAACAGAATTGGAAGTTCCTTGAATCATGGGAAAGAGAAGCAGTTATAGGAGATCTTCACCTGTTATAACTCTTAGCCGTGCGCGCTTTCTTGGCCTTGATTATACTGACTGGCTGGACTCTGAGCGCATTATCAACACTGTGGAGATGGGAAGACCAAAAGAGTCTAAGAATCATCCCAAACCTTACAATGCTGCAATGCCTCCTCCTAAGAAAACTTCGATTGCTGCTCAACTTCTGGAGAGATGCATGCATGGCCGGAATATGCAACAAGCTGATCCTTTGCCAAATGTCGTTGATGATTCTGTGGAGAATACTAGAAGCCAACCAGTCAACATCCTGAATGACAGACCAAGCGTGGCGCCTAAGGTATTTTGGTTCTTAAATTAACTATGATAGCTGAGTAACACTGCTAATATACTTAGTGTCTAACTCTAAAACAGGTGGTATCATTCTGAACTCTTTACTACTGATACTTGAAGCTTTCTATGAGAAAAACCTGAACATTTTTTACTCGACTTTGTTGATGTGTGATAAAATTTTGGCACGGATATAAGTTCTACAGCCTTCTCTTATGACTTATGTTAGTTAGTATTGTGTTGTTACCCAGTAATCTTTGTAAATGTACCAGTCCTTGTGGATCTGTATCAGTTAACAAGATCTGATTTTACTTGTTCAAATCTCTTTTATGGCTAAACTTTAGATGTTTCTCTACTTGTGGAAATGTCTAATCATTAGTTTAGGTGTAGGAGTCGGATAACAACTGGAAGAGCAGCCAATGACACCTGCCTTCCCATTCCATTCTCATGTCTTAATATATATTTTGGTTTGGATGGTGGCAGGTAAGCAGGTGTTCTTCCCCTACGTCTTGCTAGTGAACTTCTTCATGATATGCTTGCAACTTGAAGACAACAGACTGATGGATTCGGATTTTTAGTTTTGCTGACTTCAAGATCTTAATATGAATTTTTGTTTATTCTAAGACACGATTCTTCAACTTTTGGTTTCTTAGTATAAACTATCTGCTTTAAATTTGCTAACTATGTGCACTTTGATGCAAAGTTAAATGTTGATTTCTGATGATACATGTTTGATTAGAAATGGATATTAGCTATGTTCTTAGTCCTTCAAGTCTTATAGGTGAATTCTGTTGTTAAGACACCACTGAATGGGTCTTCTTTAACTAAAAAGGGTTTCTCTTAAGTGAAAATTTGTTGTCCTCCTTTAATCTAATGGAATATTTCTGAAATAAATATTTTGTGAAGATGTGAACATGAAAAACTCTCTTTAAGAGTTTTGTTTAAACATAGTAGGTTGAATTGACATGAGATTGTAAGCATGAAATTTTGCTCGAAATTGAAAAAGCACAAGACTTTGAATGAAAGAAACCATGAAAGTGTCTACCTAGCTTGCTAGGACAAAAGACCTTTAACCTTTAATAAAGGGGAACTAGCTACTGTGAAAATCTGGTCGTTAAGGGGTCGTTAAGTTGGTGGAAATGGGGCAGAAAGGTTACTAAACACTACAACATTGTAAATGTGCATTTTTCGGGCATTTGTGCAAAATTTTACGGGCTATTGATAAAACTTGAGATACTGGATGGTCCGGGATACCATTGGTTAACAAAAATACAAAATATCTATGAAATTTTGGATATAGTGGGGACTAATTCCCCTTAAAAGGGAATGCACTAGGAACGTCAAGTGACACCTCATGCTTGGAATGGCATGCCGAAATATTGATATCTGGAGCATGCTAAGGGGACACCATGAACTCATGTAGACCCCCTTAATCCCTTCCTCCTCTGCCATGACCACGCTTGTAGCCCCCTCCCCTGATCCCTACTTGGACAATGGCAGTCGTCAGACCCCCACTCAAGTCTAGACCCCCACGCCCACCCACATCTACTCACAATCCGACGCCACCTCCCATAGCCCTGAGAGGGACCCTGCAAATGGCCCACCAAGGAAACGACCCAGACCAGAGGCCTCCTCCATGAGAAAAGAGGCTCATGCTAAAGCAAAATCGCCACACAATTCAACAGACCCATCGTCACTGCGACTTAGGAGGGACAACACACCAATTACGCGAGGAGAGATGGAGAGAAATGCATGAAGCGGTCGAAGATAATGCCGCTCGGATTGCACACCCTGATCAAAGAGCAACAATTCTCAGTGCCCCAGGTGCTCAAGGGACAGCTGGCGGCAGAGAAGTAGCATCTTGCAGAGATGGAGACCCACATCTAACAATTGCAAGACAGCATTCGCCTGCTGCAGCTCGAAAGGGAGCAGGAGAGACAGGCCCTTGCTAGCCTACGTGAACACGTAGACACCATGTCTACCAAAGGTGAAGTTGTGGCAAAGGAACAGGAACACCTCGAGAAAGAGATGACCACGTATATCTCCAGTCTTCGATCACACATTACATCATCACCATTCAGGGGACGGTCCAAACAGCTGCCAGAGAGAGCCAGTCGCTACAGTAGACCCTTCAGAATAGGGTCGACACCATGAGACAGCATCCACGACAACGGATTGTAATGCGGTTACCTCTAGGGTACAATAGCTCGAACATAATGCTCTTGCTCGAGAACAGGAGATACAAGAGCTCCAAGCAGCTATACTCCAACAGGGTAAAGGCCTCCATGCCTATGCAAATGAGACTTTGCAACATTGTGTGCCCAAATTGGAAAGGTAGAAACAATTCCAGCAGGAATTGAGCTCCCGAGTCCGACAGGCGGAGACCACCCCGGGCCCTTCAGTTAAGAGGAGCACCACACCACCCCCCGTCACCACGCCCTCAGTATCGACAGCAGGCTGCCAATCATAGGCAGTAGACCGTACATGCCGCAACAGTTAATATTGATCCGGCCATAGAACTCTGTGAACGCAGACGGAGAGGCCATAATTTTCAGGGCCTACCGGAGGAACAAGAGAAAAATCTCATTCACCGCCTCCAAACGTAAATCCTTGGTCGTATGGAGATACAAAAGTCCTTGTCCCTATGCACATTGCTAGGGCGAACCACCATGGTGCCCAACACCCTGACCACAGCCGTATAGTCATATTCACGGTTGCGGATGTGCAAGTATGGGGAGCTATACTGCGTCAGGAAGCAGTTGAAGGGGGCGTCCATGTATGTAGACTCAGAGCAACAAGAGTCCCACATGCATGAGGCTAGAGACATCCTCGGCCAGGGAGGAGCTGCAGGACTTGTCCGAGGCAAGATTTGCATATTCCGCCAATCGAATGCTGCGTCTCCAGGCCATTCGCCCGAAGCCCTAACCTCCTCTCCAAACTTGCCCGCTCCATCTCCACGCCCTACTCCCGCTGCCCCAATGGCCACTGCGAACTGAAGTTGATGGCAGACTCAATGGCCAACTGCCAACTCAATGGCAGACGTGGCTTGGCAACATAGTGGCAGCTCCTGTGGCATCCTAGCTATAGGTGGCAGCATGGTGGCAACAAGTGGCATACCTAAGGGGTAGCAGAGGTGTCAGCATCAGACATATTATAGCATTGGACATGTTATAGCCTAGGGTGGACATGTTATAGCCCCAGGCCCTGGACATGTTATAGCCTAGGGACACGTAGCTGATGTGGCACACGTGTCTGATGTGGCAAACATGTGTTTACACTTCAATCCTACTTTAATTCTTAGTTAACATTTGTTAGTACCAAGGGTTGACATGTTAAAGCTAGGGTTTGACATGTTATAGCTCTAAGGGTTGGCATGTTAAAGCCAGGGCCTGACATGTTATAGCCCCTATAATCTGGACATGTGCCCTATGGGGTTGACATGTTATGGCCCTATGGGTTTGACATGTTATAGCCATTTGGGATTGACATGTTTTAGCCAGCCTTGCATGACATGTTCTAACCGATGGCCTTGGACATGTTATAGCCCTATGGGGTTGACATTATAGCCCATGGGCAACCAAATACACTTATATGTTTATTATTTTACATTTATATTTCCCTATAGCCCCTATAGCCTGACATGTTATAGTCCAGGGCCTTGGACATGCTATAGCCCTATGGGGTCCTATGGGGTTGACATGTTATAGCCCTTTGGGATTCACCTGTTTTAGCCAAGCTTTCTCTGGCATGTTTTATTTAACCCATGGCCTTGGACATGTTATAGCCCTTTGGGATTGACATTGTAGCCCATGGGCAACCAAATGCACATATATTATAGCCCATGGTCTTCTTAAATGATAATATAATTCAATGGTAAAACTTCAAAATTGATACAATTTGAATTCAAATTAATCTTAATCAGTTTCAATCACAGTTGGCCTGACATTTGCCTGAAATGCCTGGACGTCCTGAACAGTGACATAGGGTGCAGAACAAGTTGACTCCCCAGCATCGCACCGAGGGTTTCGCATAGGTGGGGATGGTCCCGGAGCAAATCCCTTATCAGGAGCTGCCTCTGCAACCTACGTGAAAACTGCATTTCCTCAAATGTGGGTTTCAGGTTATTGCCTACCCAGACCAGGTCCATGGCCAACAGCTTTTTCACGGCCTTGACTTGGATGATGCACCTTTTCAGCGATGCTAGCATTTCTGGGTCTATTGACAAATCTTCATCATCCCATATTTGCCGAGGGGGTTCTCTAAACTCCCCATGAATCACGACTTCTGCATCATTAAACGAGGACAGTTGGATTCAAAATGCAGGAGGAGACAAAACATGATGTTGAAGAAAAACAACCAAACACTTACTTTTGAATGTGTGGATGCTACCCTCCTTAGCAAGCTCGAAACCCACCTCCTTGAAGTCCATTCAAGAGAGCTAGAACATCCTCAAGAGATAGCACATTATCGCCCTAGATGCTGCTGCCGAGTCCTCACCATCTCCACCTCTCCAGGACCATATTCAAAGAAGGCATGGTGGTTTTATAGACCATATTAAAAGGGCCATATATTTTTCATGCCATGTCATTTCATGTCTCAAACGACCATATTCAAACGGTTCCAGTAGGTTTTTTAGTAAGTAGGATGTATTAGATTAGAGTTCAAGTTGTTTCTTATGTTGAAACTAAAAAACAAAAAAAGAAAAGATAAAAAAGATTGATTTTGAACTTGTTTAATAGTGGTAGCTAGTTTACTTTGATTGCTTACAGTAGATTAGCTTCAATCTTGAGAATTCTGGAGTATTTCAAGCATTTAAAGTTGTTTGATGTTGTTCTAACTCATAAGCAATCAAGAACATGCAGGTAGCAGCAAGTACAAGGTCTCAAGCTCGGGTTTATGATGCTAAAGCTCATTATTTTCATACAGGAACATCTGCTACACTCATTTCCATGGTTCCATATCCATTCACACGACATTCCTCCATCTCATTCATACCTTCATGTGTTGCTGCTTGCCCTGCCACAATAACAACCTAATGTACTAATTATCACTTGGTTTCCATGCATGAGCATCTGTTACTTTCTACATGATTCACACCCATTCACATTCCATTCATCCATCTCATCCATCTCTCCATAAGGTGCTGCCATCATCCTTACCATAAAGCACCCCATTTTGCTAACTCAAGCTTTGTCATATGTAGATGCAATTTACTTATAGTTGTCCAAAATCCATGCTAGACACTTCTATTCCTCCACTCTTAATCATTCATATATAGTTGCCACCACATCTCCATATGGCAACTCTTTTTTTGCTAACTCTGCATCTACTGCCATGCAGGTTCATCCTATAGATACCACTATAATCACTTGCATCACTTCCAACCTACCTTCCATATGACTTTGCTTCCACACTTCATGATTTTATGTTTGCCAACCACTTTCACCATATTGGCAACAATCTGGAGCTCTCACTAGTTACAATGCACTCAAGAGGCTGTTTAGCATGATGCTGCCACTTTTGGCAGCATGGAAGAGCCATGTGCATGTATTACACTCATGACTAACATTTGACTTGGGATATATATGCATGAGCAACACACCATGGACACCTAAAGAGAAACCTAGCTATGAAGACCTTTGAAGACTTATCTGAAACTTTCGAGCATTGTTTTTTTCTATGCGACCAATTCCAGCCAGTTTGGTCGTGGTTGTTATCTCTTTTTGATGTGGCCTTGACTAGCCAGCAAGTGCTTCTTGCAATTTACCCCTCCACTTGGAACAGACTGCGGTAGCAGGCTTTTCACTTGGCCTCAGGTTGGTTGATGTGGTCTATTTGGAAAAGGAGACGGTGGTGTATCTTCAAAGGCTTAACAATTACTGCTGATCAGCTTCTTCATGAGGCACAAGATAGATTGATAAAGGCATACCAATGTTCTCAGCTCGCACCTGAGAAGAAACATTTGATTTTTGAGGTGTATTTGGGTATATCACTCCTTGCGTAGGTGGGTTGCTTCACTCAGTGGATTATCTTTGTCTGCTGAGATTTTATTCCTGCCTTTGCAATTATACATGTACTTTGTGGCATATTGAATAGAGTTTGACGTCCTTCAAAAAAAAAAGGGGAACTCTAGAGGACATCATTAAGTATGAAGAACCAAGTGAGGACATTTGTTTGAGCATCATATAGGCATCACAAAAGGTTGATCACAAATAGAGCACTCATGAAGACTAAAGTCAAAACAAGAAAGCCCCTTGTCAAAAGTTTGGAAGACCTCTTTCATTGAATGGTAATTGGCTATCCTTGTTTCTTTGGCTTGAGATATGTTGATTAGGCACCTCAATATTTTTTGGTATCCTCCATACATTCCACTACCTACCTTTGACAAGTTTTGTGCCATGGTCCAAGACCCTCACACCTCACTTCTTTCATTTCCCATATGCCTTCTTCATATTCATGACCTTTAAGTTGGCCAAAATATTTT
>JAANSK020284158.1:0-10842 GCA_011763485.2 Isoetes engelmannii | reverse complement strand
CGAGAGCTGTTGGATGAGCATATTCACGACTTATGCCTTGATTTGGACCGTAGATAGCGATCCTCGTTTGTGGGGTAGGCTCGTACAAATTTTTTTATACTGTATAGAAAAAATTACAAAATACTATAAGGTTTCAGGTATTGTACTCAATGGTATTAATTTCATACATGTGTTATACTGTTTTAAGGGGTATAAAAGAGGCTCTCGCTGCCTTACGTCACCTCCCGTGTGAATATGCACCCAAACCAAAGGGGATTTTAGGGGGAATTTAATCTAGAATTGTTGGACGTAATGGTTTGTGTTTAATAAAAAAAAAATTTGGGCCCCTTCGGGGCCACACAAAGAAAACCGAAGCCATGAGAAGAGATTGTGAAAAGTCAAGTAAAGCATAGGTGTTTTTTTAAGTATTAAAACTAAGAGAATGCCACCATGTGATTAACAATATCGAATACACAATCTATTATGGGATGGAATTTGAACCATGTATTGGGCTACGATGATAGCCAGCTGAATTGGACGATGTAGAGGCAAACATATTCTAAGGAAAGTACAAACTCCATTGCAAAGACTAGACAGAATGCTCAAGCTGCAACCAAGTAAGAACATGCTTTCTATGATGTTCTTCAACATAGCAAAATTGGTTCTCTGGAAGTAGATGTGTGTATATTCTCCATTCTGCCCTTTTGTGCCTCATGCACATGCACAATCACAATCACATGCACATGTACATGCACATGCACATCATGCACATGCACATGCACATGCAAAATCACCACATGCACATGCACATCACATGCACATGCGCACATGCACATGCAGACTCACCACATGCACATGCACATGCACATGCATACACATGCACAATGTTCATGCACAAACACATGCATAGAAAGACAACAACCCTCGGATTGTTTTAGCTAATAAAAATCAACGCATAAAGGATGCACTTTAGAAATACTATTTAGTACACCTCAATGGATACAACAACAAAATCATAGAAAAACCATGTGAAAAAACATATAAAAATCTAAAAGTAACCCCCTATTATAGTGCTAGATATTTAGCCTGTGCATTTTGTGTTAGTCTGCCATATCGATCGATAAAACCAAATGCGAATGAGGACATGGAGTGTACGTACAACTAATCCTCCTCCCATAAAGGCATTGCTCATTTGTAACCATCTTCTTATCTGTTGAAAAGGGCATTGTATGAGCTGTGCAAGCTTCTAAAGATAAGTATAAAATTTTATAGCATCTAAATAAAAGCCTAACATAGATGGCTTGCCCAGTCCAAAAATTATTTCGCTTTGACTTCTCTTAAAGAAAGAAAAATTCAAGAGGAACTGCCTGCATACTGAAAACAATAGAGAAATATGATACCAAGCTTGATAGATTGAATGGACATGGCAAAGCTAAAGCAGAATGAAAGACTAAAGGCTGACCAAGATTGACGAGGAAGTTGAAAAAGAATATGAATTTGGGTGCCTTGATATATTGAGCAAGAAGGAAGAGAATCATATTGTCTCATGATTCAGTCTAAATCCGATGCATAAGCATCTAGCCAGTCTCACGATTCAGTCCAAATCCGATGCAGCTAAACCCTGGCACTATAACCAAATATCAAATTCTGGATTTCTCATTCCCGATTTCTGTCTAGCTGATGGTCAGTGCCAACACCTTAGTTCTGAATCCGATTCATCCAGATTGAAGATGCCTAATAGAAAGCCCTTTGTGGCCACAGACAAAGCCCTAAAGAGGCTTGTTCGATGCTTGCATGTCCAGCAAGGAAAAATACAGAGCAAATACACCAAAAAAAAGTATATACATGGGGCATAACCATAGAGTAAAAATGCCAAAATGCCTACAAAGATACTGCGCGCTCTATAAATACTGTTGACATACCCTCCTACAAATACAACACCACAATCATATGAAAACCCATAGCAAAATGATCTTATAATTATACATTTTGCACGACAAACCCATTTTTTGTGATAATAATGGTAGTTCTTTGTTGTACCTTTTGTGCTTGTGGGATAAGGGAGGGTAGAGACCTAAAGGGCTATTAGAATTGTAGATGTTTCTAGCTAAAACCCATAAATCCCAATAAATGCGGTCTGTGCATAGAGCCCACCTGGCTGTAGATGCTATGATGTGATTGAGCACAGACAACAGACACAATGGTGAAGTGGAGCCGGGGCCTTGCTGAGCGTGGCTATTGGGGCCCGTATAGTGTGCTAGGCTTATCGTCGGTCATTGAGTGTGGGACGGGTATAGGTCTGACACCCCCTGGGTCAGATGGGCTCGATAGGTGCGGGTGTCGTTCCGGCCTATAGATTTGGGGGATTAAGTTGGGTACGGATGTGGGTCACCTGATGGAGGCAGTATCCGCTAGCGACACATGAACCGTTGTGCCCTGGGAAGGGGTTCGTCCCATTCCTACTTTATTGGACCAGGGAGATACAACCTGGAGTCGTTTCATAGGGTAATTCCACGAGATTATGTCTCTGGAAGGCTACAATCACACCATAGCATGTTTCAACCTATCTGCAAAGTTCGTACAGGAGGGGCGGATGGAGTGAACTACCCTAGCCAATGTTCTATGCCAGCCAACACCATTGTCTTGATTCTGTCTATTGTTGTTCTGGGATCCTGACAGTCAGTTGATGCCCTTGAGTCTGAGCTTGGGATATCTGTTATGTTGATGGATGTTGATTTTCATACTGATGATGATGGATGGCCCACCCTTCGTGGTGGCATATTATTTATACATATTGTTGCTAGTGCTAACATGTATGCGCACTTCCGATGTATATGAGATCCCAATGGAGGAATGGGGACAATAACACCTCCGTGTCCTTCACTCGGTCACTTGACCATCACAAGTGGTTCGAGCTAGACGGAGGGCCTGTCCCAGCGATAGTGTTACTAGGAAAGGGATTTCCCGTATCTATACGATGGCAGCATCATATAGGACCGGGGAGATTCACAACGGGCCACTACCCTTTGGGTCATAGCATCAATGTATCCTAGTTGGACATAGCTAACTATATTTAGAAAAATGTGAATGTATGGCCAACTGGCCCATTGGGGCTACCAAAAAAATACCCTCGTAGGGCATTCTCATTAGGTGTATCACTTTGTTAATATATAAATTTCTAGTTAAAACAACAAATTTATGTAATTTACTACATAATTATTGATGAAATTAGTCTAAAAATGTTATAAAATTACAATCGAGTACGAAGGACTATATAGTTATATTATACATGATGATTATTAAAATGGGGCATGTGGACACAAATATGAAGAAAGCGGTCGGTACTTCAATGTTGCAATGAACCCTACATTTAAGGATTATGTTGATGTAGTTTGCATGCCATCTAACAGTTGATGTGATCTGCATGACATCTAACAGACAAATCTCTGACTCAGCAATCATAAATCATATTAGAGATTGACAGTATAAATTAAATAAATGAACTGAAGTGTTCCATTTTTAAAGTGTTGCGGTATAAATATATTAATTTAAGACTGTACCTACAACTCAAAAAGTAAATTAAAAGTAGACGGAATAAACTTTGCTAATCATATAATTGTGAGGTTGATTAGTAGAGGCGTAAACAAACATGTGACATCAGACACTATGTGACAAAATAAAAATAATGAGGCACCTTAATCTATGTGACTTAAGAATACTTAAGTTGACGTTAAGTTTTGTATACCTGCTTAATTAAATTTAAGATCCTTGGAGTTAGGGACGTAATCACAATCACCTCTATAATTTTTCAATTTGTACAAGTTATGCATGTTATCAAAATAAGAAGTGATAATTATCTACACGTTGCTCATAAAAGAAATTATTGGTGTCCAATTGTTGTTAACATTTTCTTGCCACGAAGGTTGCATACGTTGGTAACTTTACTTTATTATATAGGCCAAAGCGTCCACATATCTTCATATAATGCATGCAATTGGGCACCTCGGATTGCCATTTCGGGGAGAGATGAGGCTATTTATACATCCTTTGGGTTCTTTCTCCATGTCGATGTTTTCTCACAACAGTTTGTTTGTAAGATAGGAGATCCCCAATGCTTAGCAACTATCGCACGATCATGGTCAGCTCATAACTTGCGGAAATGTTGGCTGGCATACTGGAGTAGCATTTGACGGCATGGGTAGAGGAAACAGAGGTATGAGCCCTCACATAGATGGAGTTTAGGCCCCAATACTCTACCATTGGTCATATTTTCACCTTGCGGGCCTTGATAGAAGATAGCAGAAATCACCGGCAAGACCTGTATTGTTGCTTTGTCGACTTTGTAATAAAGCTTCTGACACAGTTCCTAGGGAGAAGTTATGGAAGAGATTGACTCAGTTTGGAGTCCCTCTGGAATTGCAGAATGCCATTACCAGTTGTATAAAACATGCTCAACTCGAATGCTACCTTCATGTCAATTTGTAAATAGTAGTGTTGGTGTCTGCCAAGGATGCCCACTCACTCCAACATTGTTTGGCCTGTATTGATCAGCTAGAGGGTTCGCTTGTTCAATAAGGGGGTGGATGGGCTCAACTCATGCACCATATTGTCCGGCAGCTCATCTATATCGTTTAGATGTCCTGAACACTTTCGGCCAGGCCACTAGAATGTGTGTGAATTTGGCTAAGGCTAAGGTGCTCCTCATCTCATCTGCTCATCCACCAAGGTTGCTCTCCTTCACTTATCAAGGTCATAATGTGTAGGTTGTGCCCACCTACAAGTACATGGGAGTGGAATTCAATACTACCACATTTTGGGACATTTCTATCCGGTAACAAATGATGGCAGACTAGAAAGCTCTGTATGCAATGCAGAACAATAGTTACAAAGCAGGCTTTACGATTGGGCTCACCAATCGCACTTGTTCAAGGTCTTGGTAGAGCACGTTCTTCCATTGGAGTGGAGGTGTGGGGACCAGTAGTATCACTTACCACTTGGAATGATTTATAATAGGTTCAGAAGGCTCGAATAGATTTATAATAGGTTTTTGCTCGAGCATTTGGAGTCAAGTCCATGGCGCCATATAATCAGATACTTCTGCAAGACAGAAGACCAGTTTCTTGCCTTTGCAGCGGGTGGCGGTCGACCATCACCTCATAAAGGTGATCAATATGGGCGACACTGACCTCCACACCTTGTCAATGCCATGGTAATGTGTCCACAATGCCTCAAAGCTTGCTGGAAAGAGAAGCAAGCTAATTGGCTCACCAGATAGAATCTGCAGAAGCACAGATCCATACAGGTAGAAATCGAGAAGGATTAGAATAATGAGGGAGTATCTCGATACATGGTTCTTCGATAAGCTTTGAGATGCTAGAGCCTTGGAACAAGTAAAACATGCACACTACAAGAGCTAGATCAATCCCGCGCTTGAGTGGGGTCCACAAGAGTACCTGTAGACACATTTACGCTTGAAGAAATGCAAATTTATTGAAGCCATTTGCACAGGTGCTCATCGCCTCTGCAGTGAGATATGTAGATGGATTCGAGAAGCATGAGAGGACAGGCTATGTCAATGTTGCCAGCTAGGAGTTATTTAATGCGTGTCATACTCTTCAGCACTGTATAACATTTGGACCAATCAGGGTGCACTATGTTGAGTTGATTTTGCATGTCCAACCACTCCATGTGATGCTACACACAACTTCAATGGGGATACTTGGATCATATCTTCAGAAGGTGATGGATATGTGCACCCAGTTGTGTCCTTCAACACTTCATTGATACGCGTCACTATACTGTTTGTCATCAGGCTTATTATTGCTAAGGTTTTTTCCCTCGGTTTAATCCTAGGCAGTAATATGTCTGCACTCTCTCTCTTTGTTTGGGTCCCATAGGTCTATTGGTCATGGGTGATACAAACAAATTTAATTCAATTCAATTCAATAATTGGGGACTTCGATTTAAGAAACTTCATTGTGGCATCACTTTTTATTAGAATATGCAAATCAATTGTTTTTTATTTTGAAACGTTTAGTCTGAGATCTTTGCATGGGTCATAAAACTTTCAATTTGATGACGAGTAACTTGGTTATAGATGTTGGATTCAAGCATCAACCTCAGCAGCTAACTACTGCAATTTTCATCGATAACCTCCATCCTTGCATCAAGGATTCCAATCCGGTTGTTACCAATTGTCAGCCTCTCCCTGGCAATCTGGTAGCTTGCAATTTGTCAGCCCCTTGATTTGGCAGCCCTTCGGCCTGCACTATCAATCTGATTCTGCTCCTCTGATCCTATAACCAGTGATTCGATTCACCACCAATGATTCTTGAGGTCAAATCAACCATCTGCAATTCGGATCTGTGCAGTTCGTTCTTCCTCCACCCGCCTGTTTCCCTTTCTCAGCTTCTTTCCCACTGATTAAATTTGACACAGCATCATGATTTTCCAATGGTCACAACATGTACAGGCTGATATATTCTTACGACTCCCCTTCTTACAACTCCTCCTCAGCTTGTACACTCAATGAGCATATCTTAGTGAGCATATCTACTTGATGTACCTTTGTCAAAATATATTGAACATCAATCTCTCCTTTTTCCACTTCATCTCAAATAAAATGGTGATGAATTTCTATGCGCTTTCTTCTAGGATGACATGTCAGATTTCTGTTTATTGCCATACCATTTTTGTTATCACAATACAAGGGTGTGGCATTCTTGCATCATTACCAAGCTCCACTAGCATTCTCTGGAGCCAAATAATTTCAGATGACGCTAGGAATACTGCTATGTACTATGCCTCCGCACTTGACTTAGCTACACACTCTTGCTTTTTGCATCCCCAAGATATAGTTGTATCACCAAGCTTGCATATGTATCTTCATGTCGACTTCCTCTCATCCAGGTCGCCTCCCTAATCGGCATCAGCAAAACCAACCTTGTTCTTGTTCTTTGGTTTGAGCAAAGCAAATTCTATTATTCAATGTACCTTTTAGATATCGGAATACCGTTTTGGCAGCTACCCAATGTTCCTTTCTCGGATTATTGTTCTATCGGCTGAGCAGGTTAACCGCATAGGATTCATCTGGTATTGTACTATTCGCAATGTGCAACAATATCCCTATCAATGCTCGGTACATTTTGGTTTCCATCTCTTTCCTTTCAGGGCATTTTTGGGACTCATTTTGCCGCTAATCTTCACACCTGGTGCAAATGGCGTCTTCGATGGATAAACCATTCTAAACTGAGCCAACGCTTTTATGATATTCTGCTCCTGAGTTAAATATAGCTCCCCCTTTTTCTTATTTCTTCTAACTTCCATACCAAGCAATATCTTGATGTCATCCAAGTCTGACATTTGGAAGCGTTTTTTCAGTAATGTCTTGCATCTTTCCAAGAATGTTTTGTCATACAATCATCCACATAAAGTGCGATAATTAAACATTTATCCCCTTCTTTCTAGCGTATAACTTTCCTTCAGTTTTTAATCTTTGGATCCAATAGAAATTAAAAACTTATTCATGCATACATACCACTGCCTAGATGCTTGTCTCAAACCATAGATGGTCTTCTGTAGTCTGCACACCAAATTTTCTCCTTGTACATGTTCTTGAGGTTGCTCCATGTAGATCTCTTCTTCTGAATCACTATTCAGAAATGCTGGTTTCACATCCATACGATGTATCTCCATATTATTTTGCATTGCTAATGCTATTAAGGCTCTCAAACTTGTTATCTTGACTATCGACGAAAAAGTAATTAGGCAGTCTAACATGTTACAAGATGCACCTAACTGCATCTACAATGGTGCAGTTTCTTACGTTCCGCTACACCATTTTGCTGAGGAGTATAGCAACATGTACACTGCCTTTTAATTCTATTTATTTGACAGAATTTTGTAAATTCACCTGATCTGTACTCACCTCCAAGATCAAATCTCAGGCACTTCACACGAGATGTTGTCTCTCGTTCTACTTCTGCAATATAAAGCTTAAAAACATTCAATACATGTCCTTAGTTTTGAGATAATATCATTTTGGTGCGTCGCTGAAATCATCAATGAATGTGGCAAAATAATATTTTCTGCCAAGGCTCCGTACTTGCATTGGTCCGTATACATCTCAATGCTTTAAGTCCAGCAACTCTTCTACACGTCTATTTTGTTAAAAGGTATACGCAACTCACACACACCATGATTCTCATCATTAAATACTGACTCATCCAGCAATATAGGTTTTTTAGCTGTCTTAATACTGTTATAAATCACATGCGTCAAGCGAACATGCCTAGTGTGTATATCATCCACAACATAAACTTTATTAATAATCTAAATTCAAGTCGAACAAATTTCCATTTCTCTAAGCATCAAAGATCTTGACACCATATTTGATACACTTGAACCAATCTTATGGAAAAACAAATCATACCCAACATCCATTAAATTGGCCATTGAAGTCAAATTGAAAAGCATAGCCAGTGCATACAAAGTGTTTAGCACATTAAGAATGCTCTCGCATTTATTTGTCAACTCCAATTTTCCTTGTCCACGAATTTCTTGGATTGCTCCACTTTCCATTTGTACTATACCGTGTTTCATGCTATTTGGAACAACCTTCAATAATTTCGGCGAGCAAACTATAGAGACTTCTCCAGAGTCTATGGTCAACACATTTGTTCTTTTTGCTTTGCAAGCACCAACTGTATGAAGGTATCAATTGAATTTCTCCAGCAGAATTTATTTGACGTGTCTTTTCTACAATCCTATTCAACATGACATAAATACAGTCAAAGGCAATACACTTGACCGTGTGAAGTCGAGCTCTGATACACTGCTGGATTCAAGTATCAACTCCAGCAACCAAACAACTGCAATTCCGCCGAGAACCTCCATCCTTGTATCAAGGAATCCAATCTGGCCGTTACCAATTGTTAGCCTCTCCTTGACAATCCGATAGCTTGCAATTCGTCAACCCCTTGATTTGACAAATATTTTCTTCATGCCTAGTGTTACTTTTGAAGGAAGCGATAAAAAAGTGACAGAGGACATATTTCTTCAATTCAAAGGAGTGTAAACAAGGCTGTCCATTGACGTCTTATCTTTCTTTGTCGGTTATATAATGCATGGTTTAGTTATTCTTCCAGTATAAAGGTTAGTGAAGGATTGTCTATGAAAGATGGTTCACAAATCTTGGTGAATCGATATCTGTATGATACATTCTTGCTTTACAAGCTACTGTACACTATTTCCAAGTTTGCAAATGGACTTTGAAGTTATTTGAGGTGACTTCCTGTTGTTTCAGCAAGTAGACTAAATGTGTTATCTATGATGTGAATTCTACACATCTTTGTCCAGCTCATGCCAAACCTTCTTATTTCACGAAAACCAATTAGTCACATGACCCATACAACTGTACTAGTACAATCATTACTACTAGGACTAAAACTCAAAAGCCAAGTTAGAGAAGCTAATGAATCATGAATTCATTGTTGTTTGTTCTTGGTTTCAACAATAGAAGACGCGAACACCCTACACCTCAAGAATGCATAAAGTCAGATCATGTACATAAGGTGCACTAAAAAGCTTTTGAAGTGTGGAATGCAATGGTAATGTCATATTATATTTTGTAATCATCGTAAAAGTAGGACATCTCAAAAGTATATGGTCTTCATCCTCTAGAAGCTATATATGACAACATGTACATCCTGTTACGTCTCATAGCAATTGTGACTGTTGCATCTACATGTTTCAATTTGGAGATGATGAGGTCCTGTGCAAATTGATGGAACAATTACATACTTCTGAAAAAAGAAGCAAGTAGACCAAGCATGTGGTCCATGTGCCAAAGTGTGTGCATGATTATAATGACAATGGGGCATCAAGATACCATTGTAGAACCTTGAATTTAGCATTTACAAACACCATGCATTGGTCCTGTTACACAAAATATCATGTAAACCATGGGTTACAATGCTCTTTCTACACCTTCTCAAACATTGAGAAGAATTTAGCTAGGGCAAAAACATAACCAAGAAGAAGATACTGATAGAATGGCATAAGTGTATATCCTTATTCTCTCGACGAATAATTAGATCACCTTAGTCTACACTTTGATTTGAGACATCATCAATTTTCTAAGGACCAGTTGATCATGTTTCAATCGCAAAGATATTTGGAATGACATTCAACATCATATTTTTGGCATACCACTCTTCCATAATTCAACACATAACTACTATCTCTTTGATTTGAAGCAACATCATATAGAATATTCTAAAATATCCCTTCTAGATGAAGGAGAGAATTTTCTGGAGTCCTCTTGAATTGTTTATAATTTTTGATACAATATATTTTCTTGTGTGCACTTTATCCGTGAATATGTTATAAATAGAATGTATTAGAATAAGACTTTAAAGATACATGAAGACCAATAGGCCATGGGACCTAACAAATATTGTGTGTCCAATAATTGAAAGATATGTCTCAACCAACCCACAATGCTCCCCTTTAACTTCCCCTCCCCACGTCGTATATAAAGCTTTGAAGTATCTTGGATATTCCACAACCACCCCTCCATATCCTCCCAATATTTGTTTCTTATATTATAACATTAACAAGATTCCACAATAAAAGGAAGTGTAGCTGACTGGGTTGTTTCTTAGGATTAAAATGTGCATATGGTTATTATAATTGGCAGAGAGCAACAGCAACAACAACAGCAACAGCAGCAGCAACAACAACAATAACAACAGGAGCAGCATCAGCAACAACATCACCAGCAGCACCACCACCAACAACAACAACAACAACAACAACAACAACAACAACAACAACAACAACAACAACAACAACAACAACAAC
>JAANSK020284157.1:0-20385 GCA_011763485.2 Isoetes engelmannii | reverse complement strand
AGTGCATGAACAAAATACGCATGGAAGGCCTCGAAAAGATGTTGTAGATCCGTTACAAAAGAGCATGCTATCACTTTTCTCTCGAGGTATTACTCAATTTTAAAATGCTGAAATTTGTTTTCTTATATTTTAGATTCCAACGGTCAATATTTTAGTAATTTTCAATTCACTATTTCAGTCCGTTATAAGCTGACACTCCCTATCATGTTGCTAAATTTCATTTCATTAGTTCATGTCATTTTCTGTTTTGTATGGTGTTCACCTTTCGTATTTAAAGTAGAGAGACTTATGGTCTGTTTGATATGCTGCAGAAAAAGCAATTCAAGTGGGTGATTGTATCATTAGTTCTTTTTATGCTGTTAGATTGTTAAGCAGTAGTTCATTGTATTTCGCTCTTGTTGTCGTTGAATTTGCGACAAATACACAGAAAATTTGCATTTGGCATATCTATGTTGGGGTTTTTGGCAATTAACATATAAATATGCATCTAAGAAAGGATTTGACGCCATTCTTAGATGAGCATAGGCCAGGCCTAAATTGGTATTGTGAGTCAGATCTTCTTCAAGAGTTCATGGTAGATGGCAAGATAGTTGAGATTCAAAGAACATTTAGGCATGTCAAATATGTTAGAGTGAGTGCAAGAGCTGTAACATTTTCAAACTTTCAATGTTCTTACTGCACTGCCATAGCAAAGGAAAGAGACTTTTGTATGAGAGTTTATAGACAAAGTAAGGAGAAAGTAGAGCGAGGTTTAAGGAACACTAAATCTCGTTTGACAGTTGACTATTTGACAAACTTCGAGCTGCGCGACCTTGCCAAGGGAACAAGGATTGAGAATAGGAACTTGAAAATGGAATGGGATTATGCAGAATAAGGACTCTTGCGTTTGCCCAAACTCGAATTGTCTATACAATTGGCATGTAATAGGTTTGCCCATAAAGCCATGAGATATCTGTGGGATCAAATATTACATTTCTGGAATTTGCATTTAAAAAGTGTAGTGGATCCACTAAGTGGACACTCTTTCGATGGAGATGCACGTCGAAAGGCTTACATGTTAAAAGAATACACTTCCTTGAAAGAAACAGGGAGGAACTTTGCCATTCCATGGGAAGGATGGGTGTTTAGTGCTGTCATGAACAAAGATAGCAGCATACATGGACTACATCATCAAGATTTCATCCACAATGGGAAGAAGCTGATCAATCCTCTTGATAATGCATCTCGAAGACTTTACTTGGGTAATGAACTCTACTCTAAATGATGTGTGACGCGTTTTTCACACTTTTCAAGGTGAACATGGTCTTCAAATAGGTGATGTGAAAAGAAGATATAGATAAAATTGGCAGGGCTATAAAAAGTAAAAAGTTTACAGAAAATTATCCTGCAATGGGGGAAAGATTGGGGTAATTATCTTACCCGTTTCTTCATTTCTGCCTTTATGGAAGGCCAAGTAATTTTTGTTGCCAGGCAGTTAGCTGCGGAGGCAGAGACCAGTATATAGAAAAACCGGAAGCTTGCACAATTTTCTGATAAGAACAAATCGGGATGGACCCTGAATCTTGGGTCGATGAGATGTGAGAATTTGGTAGCTCTTATAGAATGACGTATAAGGATATTGGGAAAGTTGCAACCACCAGAAACCATATTACATTCTTTACATCAAAAGTTATGGAGCCATAGCCGAGAAAACAAGAACATTTCAGATACATAGCCGAGATCCTATTAAGAAGCATTCGAAAAAAGCACTAAAGGTGTCGAGGAGGCGACATCTTCAGCTTCGCACAAAGGTCATTGCCATCAGCTTCTATTTTTATCTCCAGAAGAAGCTCCTCAGTGATGAGAGCACAATCTACCTACTAATTGACCTTATTAGAGACTCCAACTCCTTGTCTTTGCAACCGATCCACCTCCAAGCAAGAAAACCTGGTCACAATCTTCATTTTCATGCCTGGATGGTTGGAAGAAACGGATTCTTCCATGGGTTTCTTAATCGTGATCTTAGTCCTTGCCAGACTCATGATATGAAATAGGAACTAATTGGAAGAGTGATATGAAATAGGGGCTGGAAGACTCCATTCAAGGAATTATACTGCATGCATAACTCGTGTCTCAAAAGACGAGCCCGACAAATGAAGAAAATCAATAACTTTTTAACTGTTTTATTCTCTTACACAAGAATGTTTTGGAATATTGACCATGTGATACATACATATATAAATGCTATGAGAACACATAAGAAGGAAATGCTTTAATATCTATGGACGGGGCCAGGAAAAGTGGCTTTTCCTATTTACATATGTATGGATTTTTCATCTCCAAAAAGTTGTATACAAGGGTTTTTTGTTGACCCCTTGCACGCAATGAGGTATCCCCATATGCCTAGATGAGACCCATGGGATATTAAGTAGTTACTACTTACTTCTTATGTGACATGAATGGGAAAAATGAAGGTCCTCTTGCATTCTAAGTATCTATAAAATGTTGCATTCAAATCTGAGCTTTTTATTTTTGCAAATAATAATGTGCACATTCCATTGAATTTTGAAGGATCCATTAGAACAACTCTGATGATCCAAATATGTCCTTTTCAGCATCAACCCATCGTGCATCTTGAGGCATGCCATCAATTTTATGCACCGCCTTTGTATGGGGTATCACTAGCTTAGGAGGCACCTAGAAAACATATAGTTTGTTAGTTCTATATCACTTTTGTTCGTTGAGCTAATACAATTGTTCGCTTGTGTAAAAGACACTAATAAACAAGAACAAGAGGTGAAAAGAGATTGGGAGAGAGTTCAGACCGTGTTACGAACTAAAGGCCAGTTAACCCCTTTGAAAAAGGAATGTTGCTTGATGTCGTAGGCACCATTTTGTGATCCGAGTCTTTTTGAAGGATCTCTCTGGAGTAGCTCATGCATCAATTCTTTTGCTGCAATACTTACCTGCAATATTATCTTAGTGAGGACTAAATGGTTCAAAAGCTATATAGATGAAATCTCTGCGAGGTTGTAGAAATGTTCAACCATTTAGCCATTCATCTTTCCGAGCTGGTTAGATAAGAAATAGGCGTAGAAGAGTTCAACCATTCAGTCATTCATCTTTCCCGAGTGGGTTAGATAAGAAATAACTGGCTTTATACGCTATCTCAACTACAAGACCAAAGATTCACATATATTGCAGTAACAAGAGCAAAAATAATCGCTCGTAGTATATGATTATTATGGTCGACATAGCAAGATCATTGTCATCTACTTTTATATGTACAATATAGATTCTAACTTTAAAAGCATCTTAATAATGAAAAACTTTAACAATGAAAAACTCTAATTACCTGGACGTGGTTGGGAAAAGTGATTGATTTGTGTAATATGTTGGAAAAGATTCGCTGCCTATTCTTTCCGCGAAATGGAGTGTAACCATACAACATTTCATATAAGAGAATACCTAAAAACATTTTGTGAAAGAAACTTAGATCTCTTGAATAACATTTTTGCATTATAACAATTAGGGGCCAATAGCGTGAAATTGCGGACCATAATAAAATGGATTAAAATTTGCCCATAGTGGATCAACATATAACTTTTCCTAATCTAAACCATTGATTAAATGAAGTAGGTTTCAATAATCCTGATCCACAATAGGGTATTTAAACAATCCTTTCCATGGAGGGAATTTTATGAGCTAGATGCATCGATTCTTTTCCCAACAAAAATACACGTAATAAATACCTCTCTATGGGTCTTTAGCTAGAAATACGATTTTATATTATATAAGGTCTTAGAGGGTGTTAGAGGGTCTTATACCATTAGAGGGGCTTAAGTTTTACGGAGTCGTTGCTCTTAGAAGCATCAGAGGGTCATGGCTAGAATTTTAGAGGGTCATGGTTTCTTAAATTTTAGAAGGGCCCCTTCTTTGGGCCATTTGTCTTAAGTGCATGAACGGGGTGCATTCATAGAATCTCTAGGTATTTAGGATTTTTGTAGCTAGGGCTCATAGATCAGTTCTTGTTGTCCTGATTGGTAGGTTCATTAGTTGTAGCTGTTTCAAACATGGCGCATGTAGGATCAGCTAGATAGTTACATAAGTTGTATTGTGCATCATTTGGTCCATTCTTCTCTATCCCTGTTCACTCCACCGATCTCTTGGCTGATTTATTGTGCAGAGCTAGAGTTCAGGGCTGGGCAAGGCTTCCCTTGCCTCTTAGGCTTTGGCGGTAATAGGCAACGGCAACGGATTTTAGAACTGGATCCGAGTTAGCTCGGGCCATTTGATATGGTTCCTGCGGGACACTGGAACGAATGATGGGATTTTCCAGTAGGCCATTTGGCTTGTTGAAGTAGTAAGTTCGGGTTCTTCAGGGGGTAGTATGCTACCCTCCCGCTGTGGGAGACTGGACCCTTCACGCGGATCTGGTTGTTGCTGCATGCGCTGCAAATTGGCTTTTGCCGCATGTTATATTCACATGGGCCCGAAAATGTCATCGGCTGTTGCTTCTTCTGATTTTTACCTGTTGTACTCAATCCCAAATCTGATCTGATATGGAATCCTTCTGAGTGTCCTCAACTGCCTGTTTGATTTGGTTGCTTCCTTTGCAATAATCAAGATAAAAAATCTCCCGCTTCATGAAGATCCATTTAAACAAGGCCTGCCGGATTTCGAAGAAAGAAGAAAAATTTGGAAGAAATGAGGCACGAAGCATTGTTGGAATGGTATACGAATCCACTATAATCTGAATATAAAGAGTTAATTTCTTTTCATCCGTTTGGAAAAATTGGAGCAACGGGGCTGTTGCAAATTTCTAGTCTGTGTGCCAGCGGCCCAGCTGGAACAAAAAACAACCTAAACCCATGTGAACGCAAAAGGCATAAAAGCCGAAATGGTTGTAGTTCCGTGGTTGCAGCAGCGGCAAATCTGCTCGTCCATGTTAACGCTACAACAACCGCAACCCCAAGGAAAAATGGATAACTAGTGGCAGCGGCAGCGGCGCCGCCAAGAGAAAAGGACAAGGCATCAGGAAGGAATTTCGTCCCATAATAAGGGCGCATCCCCATTACAGAGCTACGAAGCCCTGCCTTTGCTTCGTGGCAAGTGGAGACAGAATGTTTTTTTTGTCCTTATTTGGGCTGCTCCAAACCGATTTCATCCTCCGTGGCAGAGGCAAATTTAAAAAACTCAAAAGTACCGAAGCACTTTCGAATTCCTCAATTCAGAACTGGGTTTGTCCTCTAGCAAGATCTTCGTCGTCTTCTTGTTACTTGATATTTGTCCTCTTCCTCTTTTTTGTTCTGTAGCTGGAAAATTTGGAGGGCTTTCAATTGGAATGCTTTATTTTTTAGCGCCTTCAATTTGCTGATATGGCAAAAACAGCAAAATAGAGGCATACGATAATGAGGATGGGGCCTAAGGGCACATCCCCATTAGGTCGAAATCCAGGCCTGACTTTGCCACATGGCAATCCCAGCGAGGAAAAAACCATTCCCATGAGCTTCAACGCACCGGAGTTTTGCTGACGAGTCGAGAGCACCTTCCCTTTCTTCGGAAGTCCTTGAGGACTTCTGAATTGCCCAACTCAGGCCTTGGGTTTGTCTTCTAGCAAGCTTTTTCTTGTCCTGTAGCAGTTACGTTTGTCTTTTAGCTCAGTCCCGATTTGTCCTGTAGCCCTCCAAGAAACTGAGAGTAACTCCAAGAAACTGAAGTTCAGCCACAGTAACGCTCGTTAATGGGGATGGTAGCACCTTGACAAATTGTAGGAACCCAGTTCCGGTGACATGGCAAACCCAGGTAATGGGAATGGTAGCGCCTTGACAAATTGTAGGAACCCAGTTTCGGTGAGATGGCAAACCCAGTTTTTGTTTAATGGGGATGCGCCCTAACCGCTCGAAAAAGGGTATAATTTCTTGGTGGTGGTTTTTTCGGGGCCTCCACCTCTGACCTGGGGATTCACATGAATCCCGAAATTGGCAGTGAGGGCAAGCAGCGTCCCCATAGCTTCTTTTTTTTTCGCCGAAACTACAGCCCACACGAGACCTTGCAAGCCACGGAGCAGACTTTTCAATTCACAAAATCAAGAACCGGAACCGGTGCGATCATGCCCACGTGACTTAACCTGGCAGCGAAGTGTGCAGCGGGATTTGGGCAACAGCTACTTGCACTGCCAAAGACCTCCATGTGATTTTGGCTTGCGTAGGCAATCTTCGCTGCTTCCACATCTGCACCGCCAGTGTCGCAGCAGCAGCCACCGTGATGCATTCACATGGAGTTTCTCCTCCTGCCTGTATCGAAATTCCTTCAGCCTTCTCTTCTGTCACTGTGCTCCAGCTATTTTTTCACCGCCTACTATTCTATGGGGCAAGCAGCTAGCGTGGCCGCCGCACGTTTTAAAAAACCGCGGCTTTAAACCGCTGTAAAGCAGCAACAAATCTCCCATATGTGAATCTACCGTAAGTAAGGCTGGCTTCATGCAATGAAAAATCGGGGGCCTCCAGCCCCGCAGCCTTCCCAATCGGCAAGAGAGGAGACTGTTGGGCCCTCTCTGAAAAACTATGGAGGCCGGTGGAGTTATACTTAAAACTGGCCTCCCGCTGAATTGTGTCCTAAATATGGAAGACCTCTAGTCGGATACTGCCATATGGCCTGGCCTACAATTACAAAAACAGTCCGCACAATTGAATAGAACGTACCTAGTGCCCACCAATCCACCGCACTACCATGACCCAATCCACTTATCACTTCCTGCATGAAGTTAATTGTGATAAGCAATGTAGACTTGTATGTGTAGTTTATGATAATGTTCTAAAGACTAAATCATTTGCTGAGCAGCTTACCGGTGCAATGTACTCCTCTGTACCAACAAATGAGTTTGATCTTGCAACAGGTTCAGCAAAGAATGTTGGTGCTGGGATTGTAGCATGCTTTTCTATGTCATTCTTCTTTCTGTGTACTACCTAGGACAAGAATTAGAAAGGAGTTTGTAAACAACCAGAAGAGGAAACAACAAACAAAGCACAGAAAGTAATACAAAAAAAAAAAATTCAGAGAAATAAACCTAAAAAGTTATTAGTGTCCCGTAAACTTCGTTATTATCACTTCTTTGGAGAAGGAAAGAATGAAAGAAATGGCAAGCAAATTGCTCGAGCATAGATACAAAGTGAAAACATGCAACACATAAAGTCATGATATTTGGCACCAGGGATAGACTGGAATTTACATACAAAGGGCAGGTTCTGGAAAATGTTGATAACTACAAATATTTTGGGCTAGATATTTCATCTAATTATAGCTGGAAAAATTGTGTGAAAAGAAGGATATCAGGTGGCAAGGCTGCATTGTGAAGCATGCTGACGAGATGTAGCAAGGCATCTCTCACAGATTTGGGATTGAAAAGTATTTTATTTAAAACTCTGGTTAAAACCGTTTTGTTGTATGGTTACCCATCTGGGACCAGGGATCTCAGCCCGAATTGGGAAACAGATAGAGACAGTTCAGAAAATGTTCTTGAAGGAAGAACTTGGGATTAGATCCCAAATTCCATATGCCATAATGCTGGCAGAAGTGGGCATGTTTCCACTCGAACTAGAGGGCTTATATCAGACTGTTAATTTCCTTAACAAAGTTAAGGAACAAAATCCAGACCGTCTGTCCCATCGAGCCATGTTAAACTCGGATCAAAGCTGGAAGAAAGATCTACTGTTATGGGCAAATAGATGGGGCTTGGATGAATCGAATCTTGGCTACTGAACATGGTGATGCACTAATGTTTATACTATGAAAGACTTCAAAATAGTCTTTTGCCATTGATCATTTAACATAGTTATTATTTTTAAAGGTAAAGAAGAATCGAAGGAAGGGCATACTTGAGGATTTGAAGGAGCTAACAATGATAAATCAAAGTCGGTCAGTTGCACATGACCATCACTTTGAATAAGAATGTTTTCAGGTTTCAAGTCTCTGTAAACAACACCTGGACAGTAAATACCAGTTAATGCGTCTATCATTCTGACCAAATACTTGATGGAGAACGTAAACCAAAACTGTTAAAAAGAATGGAGGCACCTTTTCATCTTTCTTCATTATGTGCCAAAGACACAATTAAGGATGTATATCCATCATAAGGTTTAAGACTACTTAGATCTATGAAAAGGACAAGTAAAGAACTTTCAACCATTTGTATGAGTTCAAAATGCAAAAGGAGCAGCATCCTTGCGCTCTCAACCTGATTTCCGCCTCTATTATCTCAATATGTAGACTGGTTGTTCCAAATAAATCGAATATAATTTGAAACTCATCAAAAGCATATTACTTCTCAAATTCGCATCAATGACATTTTGTTACCAACAATATTGCTGTTTAATTTTTATCCCATAGCTCCTATCTTTCATGTAATGGTTTCTACGATTTATAGCCATTTAGCATTTGTTGAAAATTAGACTGTAATGGTTGGGCGTCAGAATCGTTTGGGGAAAACTCATCGTGAAGGAGACCCTGTCTTAACAAATACATCAAATACTCATAGAGACAAACTGTCAACATGCAAAGATCCTGGCTCCCTTCTTCAGTTCCATCGAACACAGTTCAACCAACTGCCTTTTGCAAAGACAAATCTCTCTTTCTGGCAAATTTCAACAAACTCTCTTCTGGGACAATTCTGGTCGATGATGTCGTGACACATTTAATTTGCAGGTTGACATATATTATCTTCACCACCAGTCTAAACCTCTCATTAATGTCCATTCTTATAAAATAAGCATTTGGTTTGGGGCTTACAGTAACAAGTGTGGTTTAGATTATCCATATCAAGTATTTTGAAAATTTGTGACACATAGACGAGTGGACATGGAAGAGTACATTACCCATGTAATGCAGATATTCTAGAGCGATCACTACCTCAGCTGCATAAAATCTGTAGTTCAAATTGTTATTTGATACCGGTAATAGATATAGCTAAGCCTTTTCAATTTATTTAAAAAGAACAACAAAGTCAAGACAAAAGGATATGCTTCTGAGAATGAACATAGTATATGATGTCACATATTAAATTTTTAGCCATGGAGGGTTGTTCCAATTCTGCCACAGCCCACTCTACATCTTTCCAATTGAAGGAAATAATGCAAACTAATAATGAGCAAAGATGCATTTGAACCTACTTTATTAAGGGTGTTCTATGATTAGGAGACGTACCGGGCTGCTTTCTCTTCGAAAACTTTAGATGGTTGCTTGTCTAGTAGATGAAAAAGTTCTCCTCCAGAACAATAATCAGTGATAAGGCAAATATGATCTGTTGTCTAAACCCAGAAAGTAATCTGTTTTAGTTCTATGATTATATGAATATAGATAAATGAGACACGATGCACAATAAATGACACAACAACAAGTAGCTTCTATATCTGTTCAACCATTCAAAATCAAAATAACGCTTGCTGGTCTCGACAAGCCCAGCCCCTACTGTACTTTAAGCAAAAATACCTGGAAAGTGGCATACAGCGTCGGTAAAAAAGGATGGTCCATCATGTTTAATATCTCCCTTTCAGCACATGCACGATGTACCTGTTATAAGATTCATTAGCAATAAAACATCTTGTATAAAACACATTTGACATAGACATAAAGAGAGAAACTTGTGTATCAGAATAAAGTAATATTGCTGGTTACTCTTGGCTTTTCCAGAGTTCATGCTATGTCACTGGTTGCAGTTTGGCCCATGGCTGGTCTTAGTGCAGGAAATGTAGATCGAAAGCATGCTAGAATGCAACTTGCAGAGCATTTTGAAGCAGAACGCAGTTTCACATTGCTCCCAGTATCTCGTGGTTGTTGATGGAGAGTGAAGGGATGCACTCAGGCCCATACCAAGCTCAAATCCAATTCAAGTAACTCCAAGCATTGTAACGTTCTGGAAGCACTTGGGTTCAGTACTTGATCTCAGGCGCATGCAAGTATCCCAACCTTGGTAAAACCATGGCTCCTAATGTGTGTTGAAGATTGGACGCAATTTCTGCTCATCTTATGAAGGGTTTTATTACTCCCAACTCCTGGGAGGAGATACTCATCTTATAAAGTGTTTTATCACTCGAAGAATGATTGTACCTTGTTGTGTTTTAATATCAACATTTGAGTACCTTGAGTCATTTGTGACTCTTTGATGCAATAGACGCTTAGTCTAAGTGATTGAAGACGCAAAAAAGATTGTAAAATCTGCTTCAAAACACGCAAGTGTTCTGATACTTCGCTGTTGTGCTCTGAATTATTCATTATTCCTAGGGCATAGGATGTGAAGAGTCAATATGAGTCAAGACTCGGTTCAGTGAAACTCGAGTTTTTAAGATGGGCTTTCTTCTCCAATTGTCTGGGAGTTGTTGATAACAAAGGAGATCGTTCAAGAAAAATTAAAGAAGGTAAAGCAATTACCAAGGAAGGATGTACAGCTGAGAGTATAAATGCATTTGCTTTATATTAGCATTAGCTCAACAATGTATCTGGGAGTACTTGAGACTACTGCTTTGGGAAGAAAGAACCCCTGGTTCTCTTATACTGACCCTCCAATTTTAGTTGTAATTTCCAATCAATCAATACCTTCACGTTTGAAAGAAAGATATTGTAGGCCCTATAGAAGTAAATATGAAGCATTTCTATATACAATTACAACATATATAAGAAATATCAAAATTGACCTTGTTACGCTCCAAAAGCAAATCCTTCTTCATGGCTTTTAAAGCAAATATTTCACCTGCCCCATCAAGTTCCACCAAGTGCACACTAGAGTTTTAACAAGGGTTAGGTAATTGCACAAAGAAGACAATTTTAGATAAATTTGCATACATGAAAGAACCAAGTATGCTACTTCTGGCATCAACCTATAAAAAGTACATTAATAATTTGACATTTCACTCCAAGCATGGAAGTTGGCCATTGGCCAAGGGAATACTTAGAAAGAAGATCTTTTACTTATATAGCGACTCCCCCGAAGAGAAGATATATGACGAACTTTGATTACCATGAGATATCCATTGCTACTTTTTGGTCTCAGGCTCTAGGCGGATCGAAACCATTTGAATATTCCCCATTAAGTCCATGTCATTCTTAGTTACTCATGTCGCAACTCCCTTTTCTCTTATTTATTTGCCAACAATTAATGTGGATGTTCCCTATTCGGCATTCCTCCCCACTCAGACTTATTTCAGCTGCACATGGATGATGTTTCATCAGCACGTGTAAACGTTCTTCTTGATTCCTCAGTCTCTGAGCCATATTGCTCTACAGATCCTCAGGATTCTAGAAATGCAGTAGCTAAGAAGAAGTGATAAGAAGAGATCCTCAGGATTGTAGGAGGGCAGTGACTAAGAAGAAGTGATAAGCTGAATACAACTACGAGAACTTTCCAACTTCAATCTCGGCATGTAGACTTCTTTATTCAAATCTCCATTGGCAAAGGATGATTTGAGTCCATTTACCATAAAAGTCTAACCATTCATGGAAAAACAAAGCAATCAAAGAGGAAACAAGAAATCCTTAACTATTAACGTGTACTTTCTCAAACCTGATACCTCTCTTACATTTTAATCCATAATACCAACCAACCTATCAAAAAGGGCTGGTCGCCAAACCGCTCAAGGTTGTATCCCATGTCTTTTTATGTGGTTCAAAATTTAAATTTCTACATTGTTCCTTCACCATTCTAATCACAAAAATGCTTTGAGTTTTATTGCCCCCAAGACCAGATTGGCTAGTAGGCAAATAAACAATTCTAGGTCCTTAAGCACTAGCAAACTATAACTCCCTGTTCCTACATTCTAACCAACTGGACATGTCCAATCTATAGCACTTACATTCCAGTATCACCAGATCCAAGAGGTTTGATATGTCGAAATCGCCAATTATGATTTTTTCCATCACATCCCTAAGGGACAACATAATGTTTAAAATCTTTACTGATATGCATAAGATTAAATGGGTTCAAGGAATTTAAGTATGTACTTTACCTTCCATAAGAAAAAAACAAAAGTTTATTATCAAGACACTTTAGGTTTGTACTTAAATTACCTTTCATAAGACAAAAGTAAAAGAAGTTTATCAACGAGACAATGCAGGACTAACATATATACATATGGCATTGGCATTACGTGGTTACAATTGTAAACTATTTCGTATTGAAGATAAAATTTAGCAGTCTAGTTACCTTGGCTATTGCCTTCCAGGAGGGCACATGTAGCTTGTGAGGCTTGGGGATTACAGACTTTGAATACTGGAACCAGAGATCATTAGGCCTCTGCATCAACAAACTAGTAGTAATGTAAAGCTGGTAGATGTAACATCCTTGTCCTATATTCCTTTAAACGGAAAAGTAAATGAATATGCTCTTTCCAACCATGTTTTATCAGTTAATAAATCTGCACATATACTCATCTCAAAATTTTTTATTCTTATGGATTATCCAAGTTCAGAGTTATGGCTCTTCGGATCCACACATAATTGCACGCAGCATTGTCATTAGCTTGGCCTTATGGTTTGGATGTTCTGGCCATTCTCATGTGAATGTAAAGCTTGGATATAATTGGGTGTTAACTTAAGGTTTTACATAATTTCTTTGACATAATATAAACGGTAGAGAGACAACCTTTTAC
The DNA here is from genome assembly GCA_011763485.2 of Isoetes engelmannii. Classification (NCBI taxonomy): domain Eukaryota; kingdom Viridiplantae; phylum Streptophyta; class Lycopodiopsida; order Isoetales; family Isoetaceae; genus Isoetes; species Isoetes engelmannii. The sequence continues at coordinate 7,768 of JAANSK020284157.1, read as the reverse complement.
AATGATGTGAATTAGTCCAAAAATATACTAACCATATTTGCATCTGGAAGCTCCTTCAATGCTTCATTGACATTTACTGCTGTAGATTGTACCTGAAGACTAAAATTAATTTTGCATACTATATTCAAGGCAGAAAAAGTGAACTCTTTCCAAAATGGATAACATAGACTTCCAACCCAAGGAAAAAAGAAGAATGTGAGTGAAACTCCAAGTTTTTACCACTGGAGTATTTTTGTTCACTATTTGATTTGGAATTTGTCTTCGATTTGGATCAAAATGTGCACTTCCATCCAGTTGAACACCAATGAAATATTGCAGCTCTCCCTGCAAAATAGGTCGTAAAGTTAGCATTCCAGTTAGAATTAAAACTAGGACTAACTGTAACCTAAGATTACTATTCTCATGGGTGGAACACAATCGACTGGCAGGGTCTCAAATTCACTTTTAGTTCCGGGACATGAAAGTGTTGATTTTACGCGAACTATGCTTTCAATGGCATAGTGATAGACTAGTTTAGAGCACATGGAATAACAGTAGTAATGCTGCAACCTTGCCAGATGTTGCATCCTTCCTACCACTTTGAGAGCATAAGTTGACCCGCAATTTCTAGGCACTCTTTAAAAACAATGTTATATACCTTATTATCCCGCATAGCCTGCAGATGAAATATGTTCCAGAATGGTTTTCCTGAAACATGAAATGCGAACATGAGATATGTGTGTGCCAACGTAAATAAATAGATAATTTAGAGGAAGAAATAAAGATCCCCATAGAATTGGTGGGAGGTAACGGAATTCAAAGCCAAGGGAGCTGATCAATTTCAAAGCTTTAAAAACTAGCTTATCCCTCCGTTCTCAACTATTTGACTGGTTGTAAGAGATAACTTAGCATGGTACGTTGCATGGGTTTACACAGCTCATTCTACTTGGGCTATATGCTTCTAACAGAAATGCAGAACAATAGTACAAAAGTATGATGATGAAAACTTGCCATTTTTTGTATAATTTAAAATTTGCACTGTTATGTTCTTCTGCTCCCTTATCGCATTACGTATCTCTTGCACAGTTGCAGGATCTGTGCCAGGTCCTTGGAGAAACCTGCCATTTGCACAATAAGGTTAAAATAAATAGTATTACAAACATTGATAAGTAATTATTTTCAAAAACTAGATTCAGGTTATGCATCTGCCCGCACATACACGCATTGTGTAACTAGTGGAACCATCAGATAGACTTTACGATTATGAACATTCTCATCCTCTAAAACATGTTGACGATTCTTTCTTTTAATCATTTTAGATGCTCTCTTGCCTGTTTCACATTCCTTCTTGCTTCTTGCCCTGTGTGCCTGAGCTTCTTGCTCTTCAAGTAGTTCAGAGGTTTAACAATTTAAGGTAGAGATGTGGCATTCATTTAAAGAGGTTTAGTCAAGATCCCTGCCAGCTGATTTCGCAGACCCTTTCTCACATATATACACCAAAATCATGTGGACTTCTAACAGTCTCCTGCCCTGATGACAAAATTACAAGCTTTTTTTCCCAACCAGCCTGAGCTTCCTAACCACGGGCCACTCTTCTATGAACTTAAGACAAATGTCCTCGAGGACCACACATTTCAAGAGCCATTTGACAATTGTTTGTGTTCGGCCATGGATTAGATCCCATCTATAGAAGTTCTTGTTGTCTTTGGACACCATATCTCCTTGCTTTAGCAGCTTAACAGGGATTAAAGTGCACAGAATAGATGCCATATCTGCTTCTCTAAATGCTCACCAGAATAGACTGTACATGGTCCAATCACAGGAGTTTAAAAAAGAAGCATAAGTTGAGATTCCAAGCTCAGCCATTATTGGCTACAGCAAAATGCTAGAACGTTACTCAGATATCATGGTTATGTCTTCTCTGCTGCAGATCCTAGCCTTTATAGTAAGTTTGAAGGTGAAGGAATTGCAATTGTAGTTGAAGCAACACTACAATGTACCTTATAGCCATGGCAACAACTGACCGTACTCAATCAGTGAGCAAGCACCACGTTCAGTCATCTATCGAGCACTATCAAGCACTAATAACCTCTGCACTTATTCAATTAAAAAGGATATCGGGATTTTGGTCTGGATACAGGTACTCCTGCCTTAAGTGGCACGATCAAATTGGCAACAAATATAGTTTTCCATGCATGCGTATATATGTAATTGGTAGATTTTGGCCAAAGTTGCAAGATATGATAGATGATTATATTACGTATTTGTTCCAATCCCAAAAGACAATGGCCATGCTCTTAGCTAGTTTTCTTATGACGTGCCTTATTGGCATCTTTGGCAACAGCTGACGATCTTCTATTGTCCCAGTTACAGCAAAGAGTTCCATTCTAAAGGTCTCAATCTTGTTTCAAGGAGAATTGGTTGAGGCAATCCAAGAATACCTTTACCTTGGTATAGATTTCACAACTGGCGTGCTTCTGGACTGTTGCATTTTAAGGAGGTTAATGCACCTACAAAGACTTGATAAAAACTTACTGAAATTCTAAGCCTACAGAAAGAAAATTCAATAGTTGTTACAATGAATTGGGTGCTTCAGGAAATTTCAGGCTCGTCATTTATCAAGAGAGGAAACCAATCTGAAGTATTAGATCCCATATAAACTACACTCTAAATTTTTATAGGAACAAGGGGTCTCCTAGAAGGACATGGGTTATGCTTACCGACAATTTGTCCCGAGGATCTCTTCACGTGTATATTCAGTCAGTTCCAAAAAAGAATCTGATGCAAATATCTGCAGAAATGCATAAAAGTTGCCAGAACTGAGAGAACTTAAAACTCTATGGAGATCAACAAAAAGGAAAACGTTTTTAGTTGAGTGACACAAGAAAACATAATGAGCTGCTCAATGAAGTCATGAACACCTACAGATTCTATTTCAATTTGTTATGTATCTCAAAATCTGACTATAACCACTTGCTTTCCATGATTTAAAAGAACATCATGACTAGAAACAGAGCAACTCTCAAGAAAAAAATATCAGAACAGGAGAAAAAGAATATCAATATCAAAATTAACTAGCTCAAATTGCCAAAACTGAGACCGTTGTGAAGGATCAACAAGGAAAAACCAACAGATGGTGGGTCAAAGTGGTTAAAGCCATAAAGGGCCATCAGTCTCCGGCCCAATGACACTTTAGTTGACCACTATTCATATTCAACAAGGCCATTCCTGCATCAGCCAATAAATCCTAGTCCCCCTTGCTGGGAAAGGGGACGGATGACACCTAAAGAAAATACAGCCATGTGTACCTGCCAGACTGCAATGGAAAGATAATACAACGACCGAGAAAGACCAGATAGCTAACATCCACATGTTGCCTCTGTTCAATCTGGAAATGACTATATCTGTCTTTAAAACCTAGTCTTGGAGAACAGGTTTATGGGATAATTCTTCCTATGTACTTTATATTATACTACTTATTAATGAAAATATAAATATCTTGCCTACAAAAAAAAAAAAAAAAAAAAAAGTGGTTAAAGCCAGCAGAATAAGTCAATGATGTGCAAGCCACTATCTCTGCTACCCTCACCTCAAGAAAAAATCTTGAAAACAAAAGACATCAAAAAAATATGAACGTTCATCAAATTTAAGTTTAGATCGACTAGGCCCTCCAAAACACTCGTCCAAAATAATTTGGATATCCCAAATTGTGGCTTTTCCAGATTCTGGCATTGAGCATTGGATGTGCAGATAATCAATAATGCAAAAACACAAAGTCCTCATTGCTAAAGAGGAAGTCTGATAGGAAACAAAGGGACCAAGTGCTAACATCAGGACTTATTTTAGGGCAACCACTGGGTCCATCCCTGCAAGGTTTTTTGTAACAGTTACACTGAGGAGGATCATGTCCTCCCAGCAGGTCCAAAGTTTGTAAGTATTCAGCTTCATAAACCTTATGGATCTGCACTAGATGTTAATTAAATTCTTTCTTTCTTCCCTTCTTTGTTTCTTGTCTATAACCTTGCTCTTGAAAGTCGCTAGAAAGAAAAAACGGGCAGCAAAGAAAAAGCATAAACAGTCATTTAAGGGAGAGAACAAGACCCCTTATTCTTTGCACCAGCATCTAAGAAAAAGACAAAAATCTCTTGAGTTCTAACGTGCTAGTTTTTTTTTGTTTTTCCAAGAATTCTAGGTGGCTACAATGAACCCCCAGCTGTCCAGGAACTAATGTAATAATTGGTATCATGCACACAAGCAGTCTTCCCCAGATGTTAATATAATCGTTCTTTCTTATACAACCCTATGCAGAAAGAACCAAGCACTAAGATAAGAAGATAGAACTCACTATAGGATTATCTGGTAACCTTGGATCTGTAATTACAAAATTCTTCTCAATACGTTCAAGTGTGGTTGCTAAGTCTATGCCTCTCCTCACTTCCTTTACACGCTCCATATCATCAGCTTCATCAAGTGTTTCCGAACCAGGAAACTTGGCAATGCTTGGCTTCCTTGCCAATACAAAGCAATCAATAATTAATCTACATGCATCAAAATGCCAGATATAAATGGCTTCTAACAGAGAAAATGGAATCACAAGTACCCAAACAATGAGAAGAAACCTGAACGTCGTCGACCACGTTTCATCTCTTCTTTTGCAATAGGAGCAGCTTCAGAAATCTCCTTAAGGTCACTCTTGTAATCTTTGGCAACATTTCCCCAGAAAGTGATGTAAAGTCATTAAGAATTTAGAACTTAAAACTTCCAAACAAATCTTAAAAAATACCTGTTCTTGATTTCTTAGTTGAGAAAAGGCCCTGAACATCATCCAGTAGTTCTGAAAGTGAACTAGATACTTTGTCCTTCTGCCGTGCTGTAATTCACATTTGTAATTTCCATGGCCCTTTACAAGTTTGATATGAATATCTGTCAGTAAAAATGCTCTTTTCTTTGTCAACTGTTTACCATCATATTTGATAAGAGATTCTGAAAGACCATTTGGACGCAATGCTCTATCCTTCCCTCCTTCGGTGTATTTGCTTACTTCAACCAGCATACTGCATCATTGAAACATAAACATCTTAAGTAAATGGTAGATGGGACAGTGAGTTTATGTGAAATACATTATTTTAGTCTCATAGATACAAGCAGACTCCTGAAGACGACAATAAACCTTCCACTCTTCTTCCTTCTATAAAAGCATGCAATACTAGCCAATGCCTTCATGGACATATCACTTACCCAATGAACTTTAAAAGTTTTCCGGATTCGTCTTTAATTGGTGCCACGGTAAGAAGATTCCAGAATGCAGTTCCATTCTTCTTGTAGTTAAGCAATCGTCCACAAAACGGCTCTCCTGCGTTCAATGCAGCTCGGATCTTTGCAACTTCAGCCGGGTCTGTCTTGGCTCCCTGAAGAAACCGGCTGTAAAGAAATGGAAGCAGCGTGGTAAATATAAGCATGGCCACATTGAATACTTCCTCATGCAGCCTCATAAGTTTTGATGCATATGCCTTCTTGAACTTCAACTTTGGAAAAAAAAGTCATGCAGTCTCATCAGGGAGATGTAAATTTACAACAGCTGCTGCAAATGCAACATATGTCTTCTAAGAGTAGCTGCATGCCACTATTAAACTCGGAAATTTGAAAAGAAATATTTGTTTTGACAAGAACGAACCAGTTTTTTCCAATTACTTGGTTTGGAGTATAGCCCGTCATGGTAAAGAAGCCCGCGCTTGCATAAAGAACGGGATGGTTTGGATCAAGTGCATCTGCAACGACAAATGTTTGCTCAAAAGAAGAGAGGACGTCTTTCAATTCTTTGGATAATCGAGGTATACGCTTGTAATCATCTACTTCATTTCCAGTATCAGAATCGCCAGAAGTTCTTGAAGCTCCTAGGGCATTATTTGGCTTATCTTCTCTAGAACGTCGTGCTTCTACACCCATTATGGTGGTTGATCCTGCATCTGCTTTCAAAGTTAATCCCCATTCTGCAGCTCTTTTTGCCGCTGCTTCCACTTCCTTTGCTGCCCCCAAGTTTTGCTCAATTTTGGAAGGATTTTTATTCTTTTCAACGTCTTCGAATTTCTTTTCTTGTAATTCCATGTTTCCTTGATCTTGATTTTCTGATTTTGCTTCGGAACGCACAGATGAAGGGCCAGCAATTGTCTTGATTGTTTTTCTGCTTGGATCAAACACTTCAAGCGAACCTCGAGCATCTCTTGTCAATTGTGTTTGCACAGGGTTTTCTATGCCAAGCTGTGCTAGAAGTGCACGCAGATCTTTTTCTCTACCTGTTGAATCTGTAGCCATTGCTTTTGAATCAAACAAGCTGAGGTATATTAAGCTTCACAATGTAGCCTGCAAACTCAATTTCATGGCCTCAGTTCAGAATGCAGAATCATAAGATTTTGAATATCCCCAGATCTCAAAAAAATCTTACCTTGAAACTTGAGCTAGACTCTGAGCACAATGGAACAGGAAAAAGGTGTTTAAACGATTGACTAAGCTGAGTTAGTTACGTTTCAGCTGATCATGGACAAAATAAAGAATGCATTTGTAGATACCTTTCCGCCGGATGTCTACAAAGCTGCCAGCATCTGACAGAAATGCTGAGAAAAATGTTGACACAGAGATTATGTCCAGCCATGCTTCTGCAGACAAGTTTATTTACAGCACAAATTATGAGGCTCCAATCCGGAAGGTGGTGGTCGTGGTACTACATTGCAAAGGAAGATGAGATGCCGGAGTCATAAAGGACCTTTGATATAATAGTGCAACTAGGATCTCAAAGTAGCTATGGTCTCTTCATCTATTTGTCGTGTTGCTCTTCATTCCTTTATGAACTGGGCCTATGGTTAAAAGTATTGTGCTTTATTGACTGTGTAGTTCTTATCCTTAAATTGTCTATCTATTCGACAAGATGGATTCAACGTTTCTAATGCAAGACTGAAATACATATAACAAACCTTTAGGAAAAGACCTTGTGTTTACAAAGCTATTAGGATTATATTAATTTGAACCGGATTGGCCCTTTTGTTACAAAACCCAGTAGGAATTTTTCCATTAAGCCTGCCAAATTCGCCAAAGAAAGCTTGTGACTGCCGGATTTGCAAACGTCTCCTCATCCATGGGAAAATTAAAAGATAGACGGTGTGAAATGGAAAAAAAAAAAAAAAAAAAAATTGTTGGGGTTTCCTTGTTTGGTTACTACGATTTTGCCCTTTCTTTTCTGGCCTCGGTTTGCATGCAAGCATGTAATGCATGCAACCATTGGCTTGGTTATGTTTAGATAACATGAGCCATATATTGTACACTGATTTGATTGCATGGCCCAAGGGCCAAGTCATAGTTTCATCAGGGCTTTTGCCAAGCTTTGTAAGGTTTATTATGTTTGGTGATGTTATGGGTTGTTCTAGCCCATTATATGGGTTCCATTGCCTATTGGACTTTGTGGGCTATGTTTGATGTTCTGGGTTGTTCTAACCCATTATATGGATCCCATGGCCTACTGGTCTTTGTGGACGTTAAAAAACCCAATGTATTGTATTGTATTGTATTGTATTGTATTGTATTGTATTGTATTGTATTGTATTCTTTATAATGAGTAGATTATTTTGGAGGTGGTTGTTTAACGGCATTTAATAGTGTAGGTGTGACGACCATACGCGTATTATACCATGTACACGGTATGGTCGCCACACGGATATCATGTATGGTGACACCTGGCGTCATCTCAGCCGCTGGAGTGGCACAATCTGGGCCATCATCTTGGCTATATATAGCAGAG
>JAANSK020284146.1:0-10842 GCA_011763485.2 Isoetes engelmannii | reverse complement strand
ATTTATAGACTCTTGGAGTCTGAAGTGTTGTGTCCTTTCATGACACATCATCATGTCCTTTGACATGGATTGATGATATGCACAAACACAAATATAACACAAGAAACACAATGTGTTAGTTTAGGGTCAGATCACATGCTGCTGTCGATGGCTTAAGATCCCTATCAATCATCAAAACTGAAAGGGTCACATGCTGGTTTTTGACAGGGATGAATCCCTGTTGATAGCAGTCCGTTCCACCGGCTTCTGCATCGAATGGAAGCATTGCTGTCAACAGGGATCACCTAGATGATGACACGCAAAAAATTTCTGGACAGTTGGCAACGATCCATCTGCCGGATCACGAAGATGAGCGCGAAGATGATTGCTGTCCCTCTTTCTTTGCAACGTGGAAGCTTTTTCTTGATAGCAACATGTGACCCCGAGCCAAAAACAACGTTCCTGACGGGATCATGTGACCCAACTCTTATGGAGATTATACAGCATCTCTATTTCTAACACTAAACAGGTATAAGGAGCATACTATTTTTCTTTGCAGCACCCAATTCCTGGGTATGAGAACTATCTGCAGGCAAAAGATGGATGAAACTGGATAACCTAAAAGGCGTCTGGCTCGAGCCGGACGGCAAGACGGTGACGCTCACATGTGGAGCGTCCCTAACTGGAGATAACTTCTGAAAATTGCCGCCTGTTTAACCAGCCTTGAAATCACAACAAACTGATTTGCTTTCTTATAGCTCAGCTGAGTTCCTGTTGAAGATTGTCAATCGTGACTTCCTTTTGGCTTATCCAGTTATACCTGCTAATCTGAAACTCAGCAAGGATCTTCTTCCTTTCTTTCTTTGGAAAACCTTAAAGCAAAAGCTTAACCTGTTGAGATACCCAGCATAATCCGACCTCTTTATTTTTGCTTTACCTGTTGAAAACCCTGAGAGATCCGACCTTCTTCTCTTTGCCTACTCTTAAGAAACACAGAAGAATCCGGTTTGAATCCCTGTTTTGAGTCATTGAATGCTATATAGAAAAAAACCTGAAAATCCTGATAAGGCCGCTGGCCGCGACCCTAAGCACCGCTGTTAAACCTATTTCGTCATTGTTTGATCCTCCAGAGGCCGAATCCGGTCTGCTTAGCCGTGACCAGAGTTTCTAAAGCAGAGTTCGGCTGCTTGGCCGTGACCAGCCGTTAGGGTAAGTATTCGACCACACTTCGCTGTTGCCAGAACCTGTCATGATTTCGTGGCCTTTTATTTTGCACCTTAGGGCTACAATAAAATAACCAAGCCTTATCTCTTATTTTTCGTTTGTTTTCAACCTATACTAGTTTGCAAACACCCCACTCCTTCATGATTCAATTTCCTTGTTTCTCCTCCTTCAAATTCTTCATGGCTGTTCTGTACCAATTTAGACTCGTACCATAGAGATAAGTCGTGCCGATTGTTTTGCCACTTTCCAGAGTTTTGTCATGAGCATGGTTGTTCTTGAAGATTAATTGTGTGTGCATGCCATTATTATGTGAATGAGATTTTGGAATGCAGTTGCATAAATTGCTTTGCATATGGCATGAGCTGTGTGGTGCTAGTATTGTTTGATTAGAGCATAATTATGATATGCTCTTGAGAAGAGCTAGCATCCAAAGTGGGTTTTATATGGTGGTTGTTGGTTCTTGTAATTGTAATTAAAACCCAGAATGAATGCCCTCCCGACTAACGCATCGGGCTGAATGGGCGGAAGAGCGTTGACCCGCCTCTCGGTGGAGCCTGAGAGGAATGGCGGGGTGCTCCCACGCATGGCCATTGCGTGAGAAGCGAGGGCTGATCACCCCGCATGGATGTTAGTAACCAGTGGATTCTGGTGAAGCCGTTGGAAGGCATAGCCTTGCCAATTGGAGAAGTATAACTAAGAACTTAAGAAGACTGAGGTTGTTGTAGTTCTTACTTGCATTTGATATTGCAGTCTTTGTTGCTATTGTCATGAAAAGTGATGTTTATCTAACATTTGCGTTAAGTATAAGTGGAGCATGCCCCTCACTTAGTCTCCAGGACTAACCCCCTCACAGTTGTAGCTCCAGAGGGAGAACGTCAGCGTTGAGCTTGACTGATATGGAGCGCATCCAAGGAAGAGTGTCATTCGAATTAGCAGATTTGTGGAGTTTTATTGACACTGGTTGCAGTCACCAGGACCTAGTGACGAAGCAAGGGATAACTGATATCATTGCCGCTTTCTTTGCATGCCAGTTGCAAGAAGAAAGTAGAGAACTAGTTGGTTCAATGGAACCGGATTTAAGCGGATACATATGTGTACCGGCTTCCAGGTTGACACTGTTTAAAAATCTTTGATATGACGCTTCAATTGGCAAGCTAAATGACTTCATCAAAGTTGAATTGACTATGATTTCATATCTTTGATCTTAACTAGATGAATGTGTAGAGAATCAAGGTTAAATCACTAAAAGGAATTTTTGAATTAGATCAGTAATGGCAAGGGCTATTACATTCTATTTGGAAATTTTTGCTGATTCTATTTCAATTCCATTGGATCCCACAAGCTCCGGATCAAGACAGGTCGATGGGAGCGGCCACAATTGACGCGTGAATCATGATTATGTACATGTTGCCAATTACAGGTCAAGAATCGCTATTTGACCTTAGCATTTCATTCCATGCTCCCACAACTTCTCAGAGCACCATCTATATATGACTTGGCATTATATACACTTGAGGTTCTAGCTGAGTGTCTTCAATTGCTGAGCCCTCAGTAGTTGGAGTCTGCTTGTTTTTTTCTGATCATCATTACTGCAAATGTTTCCCCTTGAAAACCTTTCGAGGCAGGGGTTTTTTAATCCTAGTAGTAATGGTTGTACTAGCCCATTGAATGGGTCCCATGGCCTCTTGGATGTTAAAAGATCTCCTCTACTCTACTCTTAAGTTGTCTAGAAAACAGACACTTGCTTCATGCAACTTCACAACCTACACAACAATCCCTCAATAATTATTCACAACCTACACAACCACCCATGAGTAAATATATGCAACACGAAAGAAACAATGTCTTCAACAATATAATATGTTTATGTGTGCCTTTATAGCCCCTCTCAATTTTACTTCCTTATCAAATGTTGAATTAGAAAGTTTGCTTCAAGACCAACAAGAAGCAAGATTTAGCATAAAATATTCTAAACTAAAAAACACCTGAAGTATTCTTCTACTTCTTCCATCCACAAATTGCACATGCTCTACCTAGTTTCAATTAAGATAAAAATGTATGTATGACAACATTTAACTGGGCATTTTGCTTTATCATGGATGTGTAAGTTTGGAAGATTATTTTAGGCTATAATTCGTTAGGAGGCAAAACTTGCATTGTTTTTAACTATTTGGACGTTCCATGTCACTCCAATTTCTTCAATCCTTTCTTGGTTGCCCCTGAAGGGGGCAAACCTTCGCTCATGTGGGTTTTTTGGTATATTTGGGATATATGTCGGTATATACCGATATTTGTTTTTAACTACTTGGTGTTGTCAGTAATTTTTTGATCGCCTGTGTTGCTATGCGAGCCCCTATTGCCGTTGTTCATACCTTCCAACGAGCGCTCAATGCTCAATTGAACTGACCCTCAAGGATTCTGCAAAGAAAAAATAAGGACTAAAAATCATAATGTATATATCATGCTCTGAACTTAATGGGTGCCATTTGTAGATTGTGAAGACTTTCTTTGTATAAAAAAGACACTTAGATCTTGTACGTGATGTTTTTTGTGCTAATGTTTTGTCTCTGGTACCCTAGATGCAAAGCAAATGACACTGCTCGAAGATGCGAAAAAATTAATGGCATGATGTTGCACATCTCACCAAGGACAAAACTTAATAGCCACGACAGGCACGCAATTGAAAGAGACAAATCAGATGGAAAAAAATAAATCATCATTCGAGTTTGATCCTTAAGGAACAATTAGATAAAAAAAATATGAAAGCACATTCTTGGACCACCAGAGAGCACTCTTCGTATGCATCACCTTTTTTTTCTTCTTAAAGAAGGGGGGGGGGAGGGGGATGTTTAAGATAAGCACATGTTAAGATTAATTTGGAAGCAAAGTGTTGTTGAACTCCATTTTCCAGTACACAAGTTACACCAAATGGAAGCTATCAGTCTACGCTTCTTCATGGACAAATGTGCATGCAGGCAGCACTGCGGACCTCGTGTGAGCATTTGGTTGATCTCCTGCTGGTAGTGTGCCAGTTTAACCTATTCCAGGGCATCAGCATCCCAGATCTTGCTAAGAAAGCAAGCGGTACTGCTTCAAGTGATGGTGATCTTCTTCAGTTTGGATCTGTATGCACTATGCTCCTACACTTTCCAACGGGAGAACCAATCAGCTCGTTTGCCTTTCAATGGATTTAAGAATAAAACAGAACAACTTTTATCGTCCACGGAGGCTAATTCGCCTATGGGACCTATACAAAGAGAAACAGCAAGCGCATTACGGTCCAGATGAAAAAACCCCCGCCCAAAATTTCGGGGGAAAAACCATGGCAGCAATGAGCTTCTTGGTATACTGGACATAAGGCCATGCCATCACAAGCCAGAAGGGCAGAGCCGATGCCTTTCGTCCATGACCTCCTGAAGATACGGCCCAAGAGTTCCCACCGCATCAGTGCACAACAAGAGATGTAGTGGTTGGTTCGGTACCAACAATTGCGGATATCGTACCCTAATCTGTTCATAGGAGGAGCATGTTTGCAGAGCATGGTGCTCGTCTTCAATGACCCCTTGCCGACATCACTGGCAAGTCCTGTTCTTACGTGCTTCCCATGCCCATCACCCCGTTTCAATACAGAGGCGATGGTCCCCTGTTCGGATGGAGGCTATCAGCCTGCGCTTTTTCATAGAAACTGGAGTGCGCATGTATTGTTGGGGTTCCTGCATGATTGTGGGATTCACCTGCTGTCTGTAGTGCGCCAGTTTGACCTGTGCCAGGGCCGCGATGTCCCAGAGCTTGCTACAAAAGAAGGCGTCCAGGTAAGTTTTCAACTCTTTGTGCTCCTTCTTTGTGGGGATTTGTTCGTAGCTATGTGCCTGGATGTGCCACTGGGACAACCACTGTGCTTATTTGTCCTTCCAACAGGCTTTAAGGCGCTGCGAGCCCATCGTGATTGCCAAGGCCACCCTAGGTAGTCAATTTTCATCCATGCGAACTACCTTCTGAAAATATAGAAGGTGGCGGCACATGGCCGCTCTCTGAAGCGGGAGGAAACCTGTTTCCTGGAGCAGTATCTGATATGGCACTGTGGGCTTCACCCCGAGTGTGCGTGCTAAAAAAGCCTTCTGTACTCGTTCAAGGTCACCCCAGGTGGTGCCGGAGATGACCGGACCCCAAACTTCCACGTCGTACAAGAGAATCGGCTCAACCAAAGCTCCGAAGAGGCATGACTTATGGTCCCAGGCATACAGCTCTACCTGGTGACTGTTGTTCTGCATGGTGTGTAAGGCCTTTCAGCCTGCTGCAACCCATAGTCGGATGAAGCTACCCCAGTGCGTGGTAGTAGAGAACTCAATTTCCAAATATTTATAGTGGGAGCGACCTCGACAGTTTGCCCTTGTGAAGGAGGGTGCCCGTGGGTGCCGAGAAGATGAGACGAGTAGGACCTTAGTCTTTGCCAGATTGACTTGCATGCTGGTGTGCGGTCAGAAGATGGCAAGGGCATCCAGATGGCGCTGCATGTCTCCGGGGTGTGAGCCAGGAGGCAACATCCTTAGCATATCGGATGCCTGACAATGATGTACCAGCGGGGTGTCCATTTCCGTGTGTTAGGCCATCCACTGCTCCAACTGCCCATTCCCCCGTGTTCGGCCATCCACTGATTGGTGAGAGGGGGCAACCTTGGTGTACTCCAATACTGTTGTTCACTGATCAGGCGTCCGGATCATGCTTCATACAACATTTAGATCACATTCTGCAAGTCTAGGGGTGTGCCGAGCTGCTACAGTCTGGTCCACAACTTGCTGTGGGCCATCGTGTCGAAACCTTTGGCAAAGTCAACAAAATAGCAGTAAGGGTTCTGTCGAAGGTTCCTGCTATCCTCGATGATGGCTCGCAGGACGAATAAATGATCAATGGTGGAGTGTCGGGGTGGAAGCTTGCCTGGGTAAGAGCACATGCCTCTGAGTTCTCCGCCCATATGGTTATGCACTGCTCAATAATGGTAGCCAAAATTTCCCAAAGAGTGAGCTGACCATTATAGTGCGGTAATTGGCTGGATAGTTTGGGTTCCCGGCCTTGTATATGGGGACGATCCTGCTACAAGTCCACTGTGGCAGGAGTCCTTCTTGTAGTGCCCTATTGAACATTGCTATTAGCATCGACACCATTGGTGGCCCGGCCCATTTGAGGAGTTCCGCTTGCATGTCATCCAAATCTGCTGCCTTCTCGTTGGCAAGACACTGGAGGCCCATGATCACGTCGTCCACAGTTATGATTAGGGGGCAATCCCATCTTTGGGGGTACTGGGGCCTGTCTACCCCAGAGGACCATACAACTGTTGCGGGTACTGGACCCACTGCTGCAGTAATGTCTCCCACGGTCTGCCATGTTTTCCTTAGCACCTCTCTCCAAAAGCTCCTGGGGTGACGCTCCAAGAGGTAGAGCATTTGGTGTTGACGCTCCGCAAGATACGTAACCTTCTTGCTCTTGATGAATCTGCGGTATTGAGATATGGCATGGGGGCGCTCGATGGGGTCAGTGACCCGTCGGAGCTGGCATTTCAACTCGCGGCATTCCTCATCAAACCATCAATTCCTAAGGAAAGTGGAGGTGGACCTAATGCCATGGAATAAGCAAGATTCAGGAAATGAATGTTTCCCTTATCGACCGTCCATGATATGGCGATCCAATGCGGTCCTCTACATGGACAAGAAACATGTTTTCTGCAGCAGGATCTGCTATGGAACTGTGGACTTTACCATACGTGTCTGAGCTAGGAAGGCTTTCTGCACCTGCTCCAGGTCATTTCAGGTGGCAAAAGATACTATCGGGCCCCAAACCTTGACCATTTATAGGAGAACATGCTCTACCAAGGCCCTGAACAAGTACGATGATGGGCCCAGTCATACAACTCTATTTTGTAACTATTAATCTGCATGGCATACAATGCCTTCCAGCCCGCTGCCACGCACAACCGGATGGAAGTGTCCCAACATGTGGTAGAAGGAGCTCCACTCCCAAATAATTGTAAGTTGGTGCCACCTCCACATTTTGGCTCTGGTAAGTAAAGGAGTGAGCCCTTGGCTGGCACGAGGATGAGGCAAGCAACACCTTAGTCTTGGCCAAGCTAATCCGCATGCTAGTGAACCGATGGAATGTATCAAGGCCATCCAAATGGTGTTACATGTCATCTGGGGTGTAGGCTACGAGGTTCACATCATCGGCCTATATGATGTACCTATTTATGTGGTGCATGAGCTGAGCTCCTACTTCTCTAATATACAGGCCAAACAACGTTAGAGAGAGTGAACATCCTCAGGGGACTCCCATAAAATTAAAGAATTGAGGGGTTGGTTTCAAGAAATAGAAGAAGGTATTAAACAAGAAATAGAATAGAATAGAATCCACGGAGATCAATTGGCCTATGGGACCCAAACAAAGAGAGAGCAGCAAGCGTACTATTGTCATGTACAATCGTATAACACAATTCAATACTGCACCGAAAGCACAGCTGAGTTCTTACATCCATTACCTCTTGAAGATATGATCTTAGCAAATGCATGGAGGTCGTGTCCAATAGCACATGCAGCGATAGGCCAGGCAGAACCAACTGAACATATCGTGCTCGGATATGAGTGTATGCTGGGCAGGTTTGAAGAATATGGAATAGCGT
Source organism: Isoetes engelmannii (assembly GCA_011763485.2). Taxonomy (NCBI): domain Eukaryota; kingdom Viridiplantae; phylum Streptophyta; class Lycopodiopsida; order Isoetales; family Isoetaceae; genus Isoetes; species Isoetes engelmannii. Next base: position 2,972 of record JAANSK020284146.1, on the reverse strand, counting down.
CATGCTGGCAACACTGATAGATCCTATCCTCGCGTGCCTCCCAAATCCATCGGCTTGTCTCAATGCGGAGGCAAAGCGAACCCGTGAGGATAGAAGCGGCAATGAGAAGAAGATGAAGGACTCTAACTAACGATATTTACAACATATGATGCTTGTGTTCTCTCCCCTGTCCCTAGAATCTTAATCTGATGGCTCAAATCGATGGCATTTACATGAATGATTCCAAAATAGAACTTGGTCACAAAAATAATGAGAGGCTATAGATTGCACGTGCCAATCTGCTTGTCAAAAAAGTTCGAGCATAGTGAAGTATTCTAGATTTCATTGATTGGATAGTAACTTCATGGGACAAAATGTCCCTCATGTTCCTCGAGAATACTAGAATAAAGTAAGATAAGGTTTCAAGATCTTTCAATAAAAATATGCTCAAAAAATTGTTTGTACATTGGAAGGCTAAGAGGCATGATACAGGAATAGAATAGATTTTTTAAAATCTATTAAAGGGCCCATATACCTTTCTATCCAACTACTTCTACCCAACTGAACCCCGAACCAAAGAGAATCCTCCTTGAGAGGTGTCAAACCTATACCTAACCTCTCACATGGCCAAATATGAGGCATCAGCGCACATATAGCCTGAAGCACATAACTAAAGACCCGAGGACTTGAGTTCGAGGACAACCAGATGAGCCAGAAACACAGGATGGTCTTCGAACTAGGGTTGAATCCTAGTTACAAGATTTGACATTATCCATTTACATAAAACAGTGTCCTACAAGCTTTGCACATGAGCCACATTTGTTTGAATTCTAGAGTATTGGATCTCTACCCCTTCTCCAAGGAATAGCCTCTCATAGCAGTTAACCGTATATTTATTTATGCACGGAATAATATTTGAGGAGAGCCATGATATAGACTCTAGCAAAGTGGCATAAATCGAATACATTTATGGCATTAAGATATTTGTAATCTCTTCTATTATTATCATATTATATGGCTTATTAGCTTGTAATATCAGACTTTACAACTTATAAATAAAATGTTTTAGTTGGATTGTTTACAAATAACACGGTACAACTTGATTGGATTTTGCATAGTTTTTGGTAACATGGGAGATAGGACCCATAGCACAAGGTTCATTTTCATCATCTAGCTAGTCACAACTGGACATTAGATGTATCCTTTACAATCAACTCTTTTATGAGAATATGTAACCATGCAACATAGTACGCATGGGGATATGACCCAGAAACTACAAGTTTTTTATGTATGAGTCTCGTAGACAAGTTGATCTTGGATGCACATTTAATGCACAACCCTCTCCTCTCCTTATAGCAGGCTTTGAGGCATTGTGGACCCATTGCCATGGCATAAGCAAGGTCTGGGATGCGAGTGTTGCCCATGCTGACCACCTAAAAGTATACGAGGTGACGATCTAGCGCCGCCCTCTATAAAGGCAAAGAACCGGTTTCTTGCAGAAGTACCTTGATACGGGACCGTGGATTCGACCCCAAGTGCCCTAGTGAAAATGCCTTCTGAACCCGCTCCAAGTCATGCCAGGTAGCAAGTGATACAACTGCCCCCCACATCTCGACTCCATAGAATAGAATATCAGAATAGAACAGAATAGAACAGAATAGAATAGATTGTTTATTGTCCACGGAGACCAATTGGCCTATGGGACCTAAAAAAAGAGAGCAGCAAGCCAATCACTGTCAGGATTAAAAAAACCCCCGCCCCGAAGGTTTTTCGAGGGCATTCTGTACAATAATCTAGTGCCATTAAATACCGCACTGGCGGAAGAGTTGAGTCCGTGTATCCATCACCTCTTAAATATGATCGAACGTTGAGCAGGTCTGAAGTGCATGGCATTCATCTTCAATGGCTCCCTGTTGACAACACTGACAGATCTTGTCCTCGCGTGCCTCCCGGTTCCATCGACCTGTCTCAATCCGGCGGCGATGTGCACCCGTTCGAATGGAAGCTATCAGCCTGCGCCCCTTCATAGGCAAATGAGTACGCAAACAGTGTTGTGGGCCTCGAGTGAGCATGGGATTGACCTGCTGCGATAGTGTCCCAGCTTGACGCGTGCTAGTGCATCGGCATCCCAGAGTTTGCTAAGGAAGCAAGCCTCAAGATACTGCTTAAGGTTCAGCCACCCATATCACGATTACAACAGGTTCGGCATTCAATCTTGGCGCGCAGTGCTCTCGGCCTCCCTTATCACCAAGTTATGCTCTATCACGGGGCTGCAATCAACGCTCATGATCAACGGATCAACAAATCCTGCCGGTTAAGGATATGTACCAATGCTTGAAACTCACATTATAATCCTTATTAGGATTTATAGAAATAAACACTGCAATCTTCTATTCGGGTTTACAGTAATCCCAAAATGGCAAGGGCGTTTACAAGGTTGTATTCTTAGGGCTGAAAATAAAGTTACCCCTACTCTGGCTGTTGGGGATTCTATGGGATGGAATCACCAACCGTTAGGATTCGACATACCAGACTAATGGGAACTTTATTTTTAGTCATTCTTTAAGGGCAACATCAAGATCTTCATGGTGCAAGGGTATATTAACTTGTGATGCACAACATCAATACTAGTTTGCAGTTGTGGGATGAGGAGGTTAACCCTCCCCTTGAGGGGATTATGGAAAATAACCCTCGAGGCCGGGAGGCCGAGAGGGTTATTTTCCATGATCCCCGAGAGGGGAGGGTTGATCTCCCTTAAACCTTGGTCCGAGCAAATTCTTTAGCTGTTGAAACTATGGCAGAGGAAAGGTAGGATGATCCAGATAACGCAGAAGAAGAATGGTTAGAAGAAGAATGGGTACGCTTTACAGTAGTGTGGATTATTTGTCTGTTCTGGGTATAAGACAGAAGAAATAAAGCCCCAAAGGTAATAGGGAGTTTGCCAGAGGGATCCCATCCCGTCAATACCTCTGTTCTTAACAGAAGTTTAAGGC
>JAANSK020284135.1:0-10842 GCA_011763485.2 Isoetes engelmannii | reverse complement strand
TTTTCTTTAATGTACAGCGTTTTAGAAAATAGAGAATGGTTTACTACTTTACAATACTGAAACATTTTAAATATAGATTTGGGTAATGGCAGGCTAGTTTAGTATGAACTTCATAAGCTGTTTATCCTTCAAGAACGTGCATGACATGCTTTTCTTTCTTTAACATGTAAGGCTGTCGAGAAGGCTTTGGGGGATACAATGCCACAAGTTCAGTCTGGGAGAAAGAATATCGAGAAGATTATAAAGTCGGTAAGATTTCCTTCGTTATTCAGTTACAAAAAGTTCTATGTATCTTCTACTTCATATTGCTGACATGTTATTCCATATTCTCCAGATTGCTTCTTATCATGCCCCTGGGAGATACATGCTGAAGTCAGACGTCAAGCTTGGGAGTTTTGCTAAGCCTTCTCCTGGAAGTGGAAGGTCAGTCCTTTAATTTGCTAGCTTGCCAGTTTGTGTGATTTCTGTTTAGATTGTTCGCAAAGGAAAAAACTCGTTTACGTGCTGGTTAGGAGACCTGAAAACAAACTGGAAAACCCTGTTATGTTAATTGAATGTGTCCATGTAATTATAGAATTATTTCTGAGTCTTGCGTTTCCTTTTCCAGTTCTCCAGACACTCCTCCCATTGAGGCCCCAGAATCTCCTCCAGTGGCTGAGGTTGCAAATGAGCGGGCAGATAATGGTGCAGATAGCTTAAGGTTCAATGATGGAAGTGCTAAGCCTCCTTCTGACACAAGGAATTCCATGCCAGACAGACTCAACACAGAACCCCAGAAAGCTAAGGGACAGACTTCTGATGTACAAGTCCATGGTCATATGAATGATGACGTGGTCAATGACAAAGCTGGCAATGTGGAACTCGAACATAGGAGTGAAGACGAGGAACAGCAAAATGATAGAATGCTGGTAGAAAATGAACTTGAGAGTGTTGCAGTTGAGGCAGACGAGGAGACTGCTGACCATTTTGAGGCAAGGGAGGGGCATGATGTAGCTCATGACGTACAGAAGGAAGACGTGAAGAAGCACATTAGTGATGCCAGTGATTCTAGTAGCTCTAGTGGCAGTGGAAGTGATTCAGACAGTGAGAGTGGCAGTAGCGATAGTGAAAGTGATAGCGGAAGTGGGAGTGGTAGTGGCAGTGGGAGTGGTAGTGATTCTGAAGCGAGCAGCAGCAGTAATGATGATCATGGAAAGGAAGAAATGAACAGACATGAGGACGAGAACATGGATGAAGATGTAGATATCATCAGTGATGATGGAGCAGACTCTAAACCCAAGCCAAAAACTAAACAGGTAATAGAAAGCAAGCTTCAAAGGCATAATTCACAGTCATTGGGTGATAATGTTCAGGACTCTATGGATGTGCATCGTGGAAGTTCTTCAGACATTATCAAAGAGGACTCTTCTAAAAGCTCTGAGGAAATAGATATTGATGATGATATGGATGTTGATGATGCGCTGAAGTTGGATGAGGATGTTGAAAAAGTTAGTGGACTAGCTGAGACAGATGGCCATCAACAAAGTACTCCACCTGAGGTTTCAGAAACTATTAAGGAAGATTATCCCTTGCAGGGAGCTTCTCATTGCTCAAGAGATGAGTATTTCAGAAGGTCAGGGGACAGTATTGTTAATAACTCACAGAGCAGTGTTTTAGACGAAGACAGAGAGCTACATATGTTAAAGTTAAACCTCCCTGTCAAAGAGAATACAAACAAGGGCAAACTAGATATATCATGTAATGAAATAGACATGGCAAGTAAATTAGGGAGTAAGAGAAATAATTCACAGAGTGTAGAACCCAAGAATCTGTCTCATAATGATGGGAAGAAGTCATTGCAAACTAGCAACCAGTCCTGTCTAGCAGGGGTTGAAGAAACTGAAAAGCATCATGCATTTTCTGCAGACTTGAAAGTAGATAGTGAACTTGCCAAAACCCGTAATGCATCTGACCACTATCTTCAAGAACCGGAAGAATGGACAGCAACAAGGAAATTGCCATCAGCTTCAAAAGCTACAGAAGACCTGCATGGGTCCTCAAAACATAAAAATCTGCACAAGAGTAAGCATCATAAGTCGAGTTCAAAAGGTCAAGCTCCAATTTCTAGAAACTCAAAGACATATGAAACAGCTAAGGCAGATTTTGGTGGACAAAATGCCAGAGAAAGTTCGGGCTTGGAAGCACATGGCCGATCGGATCCAGTGGTGGAAGAGCATAGAATACCTAATGACTCTGGTTCCATAGGAAGAGGTGGCAACTCAGAAAATCTGCACAGTGCTGCGCCAGAGTACCACTCAAACAGGGATTCTAAAGGGAATAGGGATGCAGCTCAGTCTAGGCAGGGGAAAGTATGGGATGAAAAAAAACCCGAAGCTAGTGATGAAGCATTTGAACATGGAACAAAGATGCAGAAAGAACATGTGGACAACAGACATCATACAATGATTGTGAAAAACATAGAGTCGAGTAAGGAACATGTGCTCCCCCATGTGGCCCCTACAAAGAAAACCAGAGATGATGAAGAGTCTATCAATAAAAGAGCAGTGAAGGTCAATGTTCAAGCTGCTATGCAAGTTGATGATGGCGATCTTGAAGCTGGCGAATTCAGGGAAACTCAATCTCCTGAACATGATGATTTCAATGGCTTTAAAGGTTCAGATGCACTAAATAGTTCTTCCCATGCAGAGCCATTCAAGTCAAGGGCTAGTTTTGACAAATTAAATTCTGGTTTTGATGTGGAAGCCAGAAACTCTGCTGGAAAGGCAGATCTAAAGAGGATCTCTCCAAATAGAATAGCAGGTTATGAGTTGAAAAGGCATAATGAAAATAGAATAAGAAGAGGGGAAGATGCAGGACAGTTGGATGAAAGCAGAAGAAATGATAGAGGGAGAAAAATAATGGATGATGGGTCTTTGGAGAATGGGAAGGCGGTCAAGAAAGCAATTCAACGGTTAGGAGAAGAAATGCCTAGGCAAGATAAGGCTTCTCACATGGCTTTGAAAGCTTCACACATGGATGCTGGAAAATCCCCAGAGCCACCTATGAACAGCCATGGATTTGGTTATACTACTCCAAATGACCTGGAAAAATCTATAGGAAAAGGAGCAGCAATTTCTTGCCCTGACTTAAGTACTAGAAAAGGGACATTAATCTTAAATAGCAAGCAGAGGAATACTGTGAATGTTGTTAAAGATAGCTTGAACAATCGCAACATTCATAAAAATTGCCCAGAAGAACCAGAAGGAAGTGAATTTTTTGCACCGTATGAGAGAGTCAAACCAGAGCTTAAAGGGCCAATCAAGGACCAAGCACAGTATGTATATTTTTGTCTTTCCCTGTGTAGAAAATGAACTTACTGTAGTAAAATCAACTCTTTTCATCTCTTTTGCTAACAAGTTGAACCCTTCCAGGTATACTCAATATTCTCAAGAGTATAATGAGATGCACAAAGTGTACACTAAGCTGAATGAATCACTCGAGGCTGACAGGTGCATATGTGTATCTTATTAACTTATATTTCCCTCTTATACTGCATGTACTATGCTAAGTGCTAATATTTGTGCAATGAATTCAGCAATATCTTTCAGGCCTTGAAGAAGGACATCCAACATGCCATGGAGATTGGGGATAAACCACAGATCAATGAAGTTGGTCAAATATTGGCACGTGAATTTCGGTCTAAACGGAAGGTACAGACTTACCTTTTATTGAGAAGTTGGAACTGTATGAATACCGATTATGTTTGTAGAATTTTATATTAAATATATATATATATACACTGATGTACATTTTGATGCTGTTTATAGAAATTTTCTCGGATGCGGCAGACTTTTATTCTATTACACGAAGAGCTAAAGGTTTGTCACTGCCTTAAGACACTATTGGCATTGTAAGATGATGGATTATTTATTACTGACTTATTTTTGCAGGACATTAAAAGGCACTGCAAAGCTTTTATTGATCAAATATCTCGCGCAGCACAATAACAGGAGACCTGGATCAAATCATTATCTTTTTTGAAGTACTCGTGCCATTTCTGTATATACTTCAATTTTGTTGCGAGATACTCTTTCTGATGCAGTGTAAAGAAAACCATATTTGGGAACAGATTATGATTTTATTACGATCTACTCCCATCCTTGTATTTTATTCCTATACCCAAATTTTTGTAATTTTTTGGTTCCCTCTTTTAGGAAACCTTCTATTGGAGCATTTCTCAAGATTGTTGAGAAGTTGTAACTTGTAACGTGACTCGTAGTTATCCAAAGGATGGCTATTTATATTTTACAGTCTATCATATCTATGCATGATGCCACACGGGTATAGAGTGTTGAATAAACCTTTGAGACTTTCGTACAAGTGGGGGAATAATTGCAACTCAGCCATAATATGGTGGGGGCAATTATTTCGGATTATGGGCCTTTCTTATATTAAATTATGTGTAGGGTGTATTGAGATTGAAAGTATTAGAGAATGAAGATGACTCTAACCTAGCGTAGCATATACGTATGTGTACATCTTATGCCCCTATGTCAGGACCACTGCATGCCATATCACCTAATAGCTATATATAGCTATCTATCCCCTCTCTTCTTTTACTTCAGTTTATCAATCTCTTAGTGTCTTCTCGCTTGCTTATTCTAACATCCCGTGAGAGAGGAGGGAGAGAGAGATTTCTAAAGAGTGACAATTTTTTTTCTGGGCTTTGGCTATAAACTCGGATTTACAGGAGGCTGCTCCACATCAACTTTCAGAGCCAGCAATTATTGTGATGGTATTTTGAATATAATTTCTGAAGTCAGATTTATCTTGAGAAGGTAAATTTTTCTATTATTTGTGGTGGATGTATCTAATGGTCATTAGATCGATTCAAACAGGGTCGGATTCATGATGACTCCATGGTAAGAGTATTAGATTTGATAAATCTTAGCTGGATTTATCAAAATTCTATCAAATTTAGGTCGGATTTGAACATATTGTGGTAAATCAGAGCTTGATTTGATGTTTTTTTAGGTCTAACCTGACTATTTGTTGCTTGCTTTGCAAGCAGGGCTGGATTTGTTTTGGGATAAGGCAAATAACATTTGGGTCTGTATCTGTGCGCCAGATCTGTGTATTGCTGCAAGTTTTTTTACATATTTGTTGCATTGGGCATATAATCTTATAGCAGAATGTTGGATAAATTAGACCCTAATCCCCAGCTTGATGACTCAAACTCTCAAGGCTGGAAGAGTTTTTTTCAAAGTATATCTTGGCCTAATGAAGCTCAGGACTGTTCTTAAGCCAGGATGGTGTGCTACAACAGGTGTTAAATCTTCTGTAATTGATGAATCTGCTCTTGACCATTTCCTAATTTTTTGTATCCCCGACATTGGACGACAGCTAGATGCCTTCAAAACATTTGGAGAAGCTTGGGAATACTTGGAAGACACTTACGCATTGAAAGGGATTGAAGAGTTAAACATTTTAAGCAACAAATGGAGCAGCTCACCTTAGAAGAATGCATTGGAGGTGCAGATTATATTCAAAAGCTTCGAACGCTCAAAGAAGAAGTTATTTCAGCAGGAGATAAGCTGGAGGATGAAGATATGGTGTACTTATTATGCTTTCTGCCATGGAAGAGTCATACTCACAACATGTTATCAGTATTATGCTCAAGTCAGCATAGCTAAAGGGAAGTCTGTTGAACAACATACTGGATCTACTTTATCTTATGCTGAGAAGAGAGATAATGTTGTTTGCTGGCCCTGTGGCCTGAAAGAACCTTACAGATTCCAATGCAAAGAATTTAAGAGGTTGCAACATGATAATACTAGCTCTAGCAGTGATGACAGCAGGAAACCTATTTCAGGGGTTAATGCCACTTCTAGTAGTGATAACAGCAAGAGAGGTACATCAGGGGTTGCATTATCAGGAGTGTTTTCTGAAGAATATCTTAATATTGCATTAATGGAAAGATCAAATACTGGCGAAGTACCTTATGATGGACTCAGGAGCCTCAAAGCATTTTACACCTTCAGCAGAGGTACTTCCTCTTTTACAACCTGATCAACTCTGGTTAAAATTGGCAATGGAGGAATTTGCCAATGTAAGTCTTGAGGTGTCCTTAACCTCCAACAAGAGGAAGGAATTCTTCTAAACCAGGATGTGTTTCATATCCCTGATATAACAACCAATCTTTTATCTGTCTCCACTTTTGTTAAAGATGGAAAGACTGTAATTTTTAGAGAAGGGGAGATGTACATGGTGAATACTAGTCCTTGGAAATATTTGTGACCAGAGCATCTTGGAATAGCAGCATATGACCGAAGCTGGACTTTACAAAGTTGATGGCGGGCTAGCAGTACAAAGCGCAACTTGTTCAAAAGGGGTTTAGAAGAAAAAGTCATTGGAGAAGGGACGAAGTTGAGTCCAATTTCGGGATGACAAAGCCTTTCCATGAGTCCTTATCCTTTGCTGATCATGTGGGACTTCTATAGAAAGTGCAAGATGCTGCCCAAGCTGCAGAGGTAGCCAAAGCTAGGCGTGATGATCTGACTGTCACATACACCAATCTTTGTGCTGACTATAAGGTTGCGTAATGATATGGTATCTCTTTTACCATCTTATGGTGTGTTAACCAAGGAGATCGACATGCTATCTTTGCAACAATGATGCTACTGCTGCAAGCAACATAATTCAGATAATGATTGACGAGAATGAGCAGTTGAAAGCACAAAATCAGGAGTTGGAGAAGGGGCATTGCTGCAAAAGGCAAAATTATTGCAAAAGGTCGCTAAATTGGAATAGAAGGTTGTGAACTTAGAGATAGCAAAGAAAGGACAAGGTGTCTTGGAAGAAGAGTTCAGATTGACACATAATACTATACAGAAAATGAAGGTGTACTCATCAAAGGAATCAGATGTTGAAGGAAATGGTACCACCAATAAAGATGGGCATGTTTTGATCATGATCAACAAGAGACTTAGAACTTCAAAGAAGAATTCTGCACATCGAGAAAAGAAAGCACAAAGGAAAATCATAAATCAAGACCAAGAGCCAATGCTCAACAGTAAACTCGGGATTGCTCTACTTATAGATGAGTTTGAAACACTAGCTCCATCCTTGCTTGTGGCTAGTAAAGCAAATGCTGCTGAAACACCAAAAGCCAACCAAAGGGATTTCATGGGATCAAAAGGCAATCTGGGAGAACCTATGGCTATTGAAGTGGAGATTCACAAGGGGGCAGGGTTCTGCATGATGAAACAAAAGGAGCAGAAAAGAAATGTCCAGAATATTTGGAATAGAAGTTAGGAGGTGTCCAGAATATTTGGAATAGAAGTTAGGAGTTGGTGCCTGTAGCAGGAGATGCATTTGGGATTTTTCAAGCTCTCATGGAGAAGCTACGAAATTTCATGAGACACCGTGGCTTAGGGGTTGGCCGATATATTAGCCCAAAGCACAGTGGCAAGGAACTTGGTTCACAGGTCATCTGCCAACTAGTCTGCCCCAGTCAATTTTCTATGTGTCTTTCAGTTTTCTATTTCATTTTTGTGGTGGTGGTGGTTGTAAGGGTTCAGTTTCAGGAGGGGTATTGGACCATGAGGGGTATTGGTATTGGACCATGAGGGGTATTGGACCATGAAACTGATCCTAACCTAGTGTATATATACGTGGACTACATATGCCACCTGTATGTGACATGGACCATTGCATGCCATGTCACCCCTTTGTGTTCATTTACTTCAATTTATATATCTCTTAGCATCTTCCCTCTTGCGTATTCTAATAGAAAGTCAATGAATGTGTGTTTGAGAATGAATCATCATATGTCCTGTTAAGTGGTATGATGGTAAAACTACTAATAAACAAACGTAGTATGACCTTAAATCTACTAACTAGCAATAAGATAGGCCTGGGGATGGGTTGAGTTGGTTGTCGGAGTTGGCGGAGGGAGGAAAATTATGATGACAGATAGACATATGCAGTCATAGACATCAATCTATGGTAGCTTAGATGTCTATGACTATGGTAGCTTAGATGACAAGACATTGATCTAGTCATAATATTTTCAAGCCAAGAAGGGTACATAAAATTGGAACATCCTTCCCTATTATCTCTCTTTAACCGGCAGGCTTTCTAATCCAAGAAGTCCCAGTCGTTGATCTAAGCTCTGTGATAGAGCATAACAAGCACAGGTTCAACAACAAAAATTGGGAGAAGGCAGTAGCACGAGTCTTGGAGGGTGCCGAGCCTGTGATAATCTGGCTGTGGAGCTATGGGGCTACCGAGCCTGTGATAATTAGGTTGTGGAGCTGATAATCCAGCTATGGGGCTGCCGAACCTGTGATAATCTGGCTTGTGAAGTTGATAATCCAGCTGTGGGTGCAGCTTTGGGTGAGGCTGCTTGCCTGCCGGTTGAGGGGGTCAACCCCCTTTGCTCGCCTATTATGGCTGGATAAACAAGCTCGCCCTCCCGGGCTCGCCTGTTTATCAGCCATAACAGGCTCTCAAAGAGGATTAACCCCCTCATATCATTTAAAATCCTTGTGCTATTTTTGAAATTTAAGCTAGTTTTAGCTTGTTTAGGACTATAAAAAAAAGACATTGACATGTAGAAATAACATCGGTTTACACCTCTTTCATTACAGCTCTAAGTTATACATTCATAGTAATAATTATGGAAGGTTTTCATGTACTAGGATTTTATGTATTGATGAAACTAATATACGAGCTTGATTGAAAACTAAAACTATTTTGGTGTAATATGATGATAAAAAGTAATACAAGTATTTTGTTGAGGAAACAACTAACGCCTCATGTTGTAACAAATTGTTTGTTTCATTGACATTGTTTATCTAGCACATTGATTCATTTTATAGTACAAGTTGCATGTCACCAAGCTTAATATACATGCTCCTATGAACATTACACTTGTAGAGATCGAGACGATAAAGGAAATAACATAAACTAAATGTTCAACATCCTACATCTGAATCTTACTGGGTTATCCAAAATATGGTGCCCACACACCATGTTGCACTTGTGCAATTTTAACTGATGACATGTGCTACAACAGTGATGATGTTCTTCGTAAATTGTAAATGATTGTATATATAATGTCACTTTTGTGCACATATAATTTGAAAGGAACTGTTTCTCCCTTCGAATGGCTTTGAATAAAGAACATACCAGACCTGTTTCTCCCTTCGAATGACTTTGAAAGAAGAACATACCAAACCTAAGTGCTTGAATATGTACTTTTTATATAAGGCTGAAAGACAAGCTTGTGATTATAAATCTAGCATTTGTAAGCTGCATTTGATAATTGATACTAAATATCTCAATTGATACAATGAACTGCATTGCGTCCCACCCATCTTCAAAAATGTTGTTCAAAAAGGAAAATATTACACCTAGCAATTGCAAGCGAAGCTGATGAAAATACCAGTACGTAAGGGCCGTGGTAAGCGCACCTCCAATCTATATGTTAGAGCTATGGTAAGGATCATATAACAGCGATATGTTATAATGACAAAGGTGTCCATTTAATCTCATATATTCATAGCATGTAGAACATGAAAGAGGATTTCAAAGGAATAGCTTAGAAAGATCTTAGAATTACCAGTAGGAAATGTTGTAGCTGCGGATTTCGAGAGTAAATGTTATAGGGACAACATGTGTTATGATGACACAATCTATCTCTTATGTAACTTACATCACACATGATTCTAAGACGAATGACTGATTTATGGGACATAGCATAAGTGGGATGCATTCAAACAAATGCTTGCATGGTTAGTAGTCTCTTGACATCCATGCTAATAGGCCAAGATACCTTCATGTAATAACATTTGTTGGCGTTATTGCACATGCGCTCCCTACAATAGTGCAATTTGCTAAGATGATAATGCCCAATTTCTAGTTTTAGCCTTCTCATAACATCCACACAAAAGTGAACATGAATTGATGGTGCAATGCCTGCATGCCATCCAGCATAGCCTGCAACCAAGGAACATAGCTCAAAGATCGCTTAAAGATCAAGAAAATTACCGAAAAATATAGCTCCACCTTGCCAAACTATGGCCTGTTAAGCACATCTCTCAATTTTTTATCCTCTTTATTTTTAAACTCTGCTTTACACCAAATTGCTTTTCACCAAACTGAAGTTTACAAAAAACTAGAGATGCCACAAATTCTTTCAAATTTAACAATTTCATAAAAGAATAAGAAATGCCAAAAATGCTTTCAAATTCTCTATTAATGTTCTGCAAGTGTTCTAAGGACTGTTTAAAAGCACATCACTGATGGTATCACATACCTCCAAAATAAGAGCCCATCCCCATTAGGATGCAAAACAGAGTTACCTTTGCCATGTGGCAAGCCCAGTTCCAAAATTCATGTTCCCATTACAATTCCAATTTCCCATCTGCGATGACATGGCCGAGGCACCTTTCCTTTCGTCAGAAGTCCTCTGAATTCCCTGTTTCGCAACCGGGTTTGTATTGTAGTATGAATTTTCTTTGACTTCTAGCTTTGGGATTTATAAAAATTCTAGTTCTTGCCCTATTTCTTGTCCTCTAGTTTGAATTTTCCTTGATTTACAATGGAAATGGCTGATGAATTATGTTCCTAATTTAGGTAACATGGGAAAGCCAGAAAACTGGGACAAGAAGGCAATGCGCCCTAATCTTGCACCATGTAAATATCTCAGGACCAAACATCTTAGAGAGTAGTTTCAATGATTCAGCAGTTGATAATCTCCATATACAGCCTGCTATCCTTTGCCCAACATCTCTCGTAATATTTCCTGTAATTCCTTTAGCTACATCGCAGTCAGTACCTCGGGGGGGGGGGGTTGGG
>JAANSK020284124.1:0-10843 GCA_011763485.2 Isoetes engelmannii | reverse complement strand
CAGTTAAAGAAAGAATTCCAATTTAAGAATCCTAACTGATTTATGGCCGTGTATAAAATCTTGAACGGTGGGGCGCCAAAAAATTGAAAATTCCGGCAAAAATTTTGCCAAAATAACGCTCACACCGGCATCGGAAAAATGTAGACACGCCCCCTTACTATTTTATATAAATAGATATAAGAAAATAAAAATTCAATATTGTTGGGGTTTTTTGTCAACAAATCTACTTCCAACTTTTGTGGAAGACTGCACTAGATCCCAAGTTCCAAATGCTCAGTGATATTTACAAAGATATTTTTATTGCATGTATTGGGTGCAAACATGTTTGAAGGGAACCTCTATGTCCCACAGTTGCACCCTTATTTCATCACAATAATATACAGGTTCCACAAAGAATATACAAGTTTCACAATGGCTGATCAGAATGTAAGTGGTGATTGCCTTCATATGAGCCCAATTAGGCTCCATAACATAATATGGCAAATTATTGTACAAAAGCGTATCCTCAAAAGAATTTACATTCCCGGACCATACTGGTCTTTCTACATCCTCTTGATTGAAAGGGCATGAGCTTCGCAAGTTGGCTTTAAGATCATGCAAACCGCAAACCAAGGGAACCAAGGGTTCGTGAAAAGTAAATGACATCCACTAACTGCAATCTAGAGCTATTTTTTTGGATCTGCGCCCTTCTTTGCTAAATCTGCACCCTTCTTTCCTGTGCTTGAACTGAAAACAGACCATAAAATTACAATATGAAACATAGTACATAAATTACAATACATACACGAAAACCTTCTAAGCAATGTTCCTAGATTAGCCAGTTGCATCAGAGAGTAAAACAACTCATGAGGGAAGTCAAGCAATCCTTTGACGGGGCTGGACAGTAGAACTATGTCCTAAGAAAATTCGCTCACCTCTTTTTTGTCAATTCATCTTCAATATCTGGAATGGGCACCCTCCAGAAATTCCAAGAGTTGAATACTTCCTGCAATGCAATTGAAGTTCAGCATCCCATTGTCGCCCAACAAAAGTTCCTATGTAGATTGCATCCCTTCATCTATTGAAAAAGTAAAAGCAGCCACTACTACAGTGTATAGATATAAACACAGAAACAATAGAGGAAGAGTATAACTGTCCTAAATATTCATGTTCGATGAAACGCTTTGAGAAGAAAATTGTAAAATTTTCTGCAGTTCATACTAGAGAAAATTTATTCTAAATTTCAGTCATTGGGTATCCAGAAAACTGGTAATCTTCGATATATACGTAGTGTAGAAATCCACCTGTTCAGTACTTATATATGGAGGAAACATTTCATCAACAAGCTTGTGAAGCGATGTGTACGATTTCATATCCAAACTATTCACGATAATTTCCCCCTGTCATGAAGGCAGTACAGTAAGGAATAGCCTATCCAAACAACAACTACTAAAACATGACGAACCTTTGGATTGATGAGGAATATTTTTCCCTTCGGTATCCCTACTTTTAGATAACTAATTTCATCAGTTTCTCTGTTCCCAAAGCCTGCATAAAATGGATTGCAATCTGCAGGAAACAGTGCCCTGATGTCCTGCACATTTGAAACAAATGCATGAAGTCATACACCAACTAATAACCATGTTTGCATGCAATTGCAACCAAATCTTCCCCGTATCGTCTAGAGTGCCATCTATTCTGAATAATGCAACAAACATGCATATAAAGCACTCCTTTTGTAAACAAGAGAACAACTCCTTCCATAAACAACAACTACTCCTTTCATAAACAAGAAAACTCTTTTCATAAAGAACAACTCCTCCTTTCATAAACAAGAAAAGTTGCTCATAAAGTTTCAGCAATACTAGTTGTGAACCTCATTTTCTTCCTTACTATGTGCACAAACTTCACGCCTCTGTGCAGTTGCACACATTTCAGATACGAAATTTATTGTTCCTCGCTCAGGTAATTAACAGTGCTAACCATAGGATCACAATGCATTTTAGAAAACAACATATTCTGTCATGGAAGACCAAAAGGCAGCAGATGAAGCTATGATGGTTGCTTCTAGCTTTAGGCGTATCTTTTCCACTATGATTGTAATATGTAAAATACAACGCGGATAGACTCAGAACATTTGAAACCTACACTTGAGATAATGATGTACCTGAAGGCAAGCAATCTTAAATTCATGTGGAGCTCGGCGGATAACTGCTCCAAATAAAGAGGGATTAAGACGAATATACAATCTGTCATGCTAAAAAATTAAGAGAACACGAATTAACCATACCTTCCCTATACAATGATGGAAACAGACCATCTGGGGATATTACCACAGGCCCATCAGGAAGGGCCTCCCCATCCTGCACAATAATAGATTGTCTGAGAAATTAAGCTTTTATATAATTAAGCTTTTATATTATCATATTTATTTGCATAAGGAATAATGGACAACTAAACAGACTAAACAGCATAACATTGCAGCCATACATTGTCTTATGACTGGGGTTCCATCATTATGAGGCATTACGTCCATGCCCATGCATTATGTTTACTAGTAAAAAGCCTAAGGAGCTGACCTGCTTCAAATTTAGAAGAAATTGGCGAGTTAAATATGCTTGAGCAATTGCTCTTGCACTTAAAAACATCAATTCATATCCATTTTCCTGCAAACGTGAACCATGTGCAACCAAATTAAAAATACTTTCAGACACAAACTCAATTTCGTGTAGGGGATGTATTGGAACCTTAATGGCAGAGAAAAGACGAGTAACTCCTGTCTGAGACCAGTCCTTGCCAACCAGTGGCATAAATTGACCTAACACATCAGACCTGTCAATCATAAAATCAATGCATCAGCAAAAACACACAAATCAGAAGCAGAATGTATTCACACCAAAATGGCCTATAAAATGAGGCATACTCTACAAATGCAGTATCTATAACACCATGCAGACAATTAGAAGAATCGCAATCTACAATATCTTTCGATTGTGCGCAAAGGAGGGTTAGCTAGAATATACTAGGGGATCAAAGCTAGAGTTATAGGCAGGCATGTGACACTACCAGCTTATACATGACAAATTATGTGCCTTTTTAGAAAGTACCATGACTCTTTAACTCCAGCATGGATCGAAATAGAAACCTATCAAGGTAGGCCTGGCTAAAATGAAGGCTTCACCTTGTGATGGTGCCATCAACATCAGAGATAACAATTCGTGTGTTCCATTTCCATAAATATATCCTTGCGTCAACCTAGAAAAGCTCTTGTTAGGGCAGTTGTCTGAGTAGATTATTGACATATCTAACAAGTAGAAAATACATGCCTGCTGTTTCCCAAACACCCGAGTCACAAATGTGAATGTTATTTTGTTATTTCCTTCCTTCAAATTCAGAGAGGCAAGCTGATCTGAAGTTGGAATATTAGTCCGTGTCCTGTATTTTCTTATGCGCCTGCTATATCCATTACGACGATATTGTCTCAAAGCTGCTTCTGTTGCTATCAATAGAGCCTGTTGTGAAACATCAGTTGGAAGAACAGCCTGTTCAGGGGCTTTTGGTCTTCCCAGAATGAAAGGCCACAACCTCCAACCACCTGGGATGCCTGCAGTGGGTTTTACGATAATGTCTACAGAAGCTTCATGCTCAACTCTGATCACATCGCCTTTTTGTGGAACGATGACTTGCCCAAAAGCAAGCATACCAAGTATGATATGCATAGCTGCATCAGACGCATAATACTTTCCCCCTACTCTAGCCACAAGCTTGTCATTAGCAATTATAGATGTTCCTAGAATCTTAAACCGTTCTAATGACATCTTTGCAGATTCAAAGACTTTAGCAGCCTCCTCAGCTCCCATGCCTTCCCTTAAGAGATGGCGACATAAAGAAAGCTCGAGTCCTGGGGAAGCACAGATAACATCAGATCATATGCAAATACAAGCAGAGAAAAACATTTTGAATTTACCAGTACATATTTGCATGTCATTGTCTGGTGAAAAGCTTGCATTAGCTGTTGTGCTGTGCATGTCTACATTGTCAACTTTTGTACGCTCAGATAAATCTGAAGCTTCACGACTCACTCCTGTTTCTGAAATGTTCTGAGCATCACCCAATGTGTTCATTGAGCTAGAAATGGATTGATCAGCTTTTAAAGAGTCCAAAATTGCCTCCGTGGTGTCATTAAGTAAGCTGTCGACAACATTTGAGGATGGTCCAAACTCATTAATGCTGGAGGGCCCTGCATCAAACCTTTCTTCATATTGAGTGCTTGTAAAATGTGACCCCGTGGAATTACTAAACAATGTGCTTACGTAACCAAAATTTTCACATTGTTCCCCTCTATTTGTAGCATTGGGCATCGATTGTGACATATATTCTTTGCTCACAGCCTGAATGTGCTTTCCATCTGGTATATCGATAGGGCTAGCTCGAGACTTCGGAAAGTCAGGATTGTCTTCTGAGACATCAACCTTTATAGAACCTCTCTCCGTTTGAGCACTTTCATCCGTGGTCTTCAGCTGTTGCTCATTGCTTCCCAATAACTGGTCTTCTTCCTCTTCACCAAACAGCAGCTCAGGAAGAGCAACACAGCTCTTGAACACATCTTCATCAATATTTGAAGTGTCAAAAATTTCATCTGACTTATTCTCGCTTCCAGTTCCCATGTTATCAACTGCACATGTGATTAAAGTTTCAGGTGATTTATCATCGCCAAAGCTACTGTTACCTTCCTGCTGAACAAATAAGGAAGCAGGATGCCCATCTGCTGAGTTCTCGAAGTTGATAGCTCTCTTCCCACTGCTCCACCTTTTATCCAACAGTTCCACAACATTCTCATGACCATCAGTACTGTTTCCACTACTGCTTATTTGTTTATCTAAGCTTTTATCTCCATTCTGGGAGATGCTTTTGGCATCATTAACATGACTATTTGTAGATGATCTATCTAAAACCCGTTTAGGGCGTGGAGATCCATTTGCTCGCCATCTCCACCAAATCCAAGACCTTTTCTGTACACGGTCAGATGAAGAAAAATCAGTGGAGTTGTTGACAGAGTTTGAACTCATATCTTTAAATGGCGCCGTTTCCAGTGCTATAACTGCCTTTTTGACCACCGTTTTCCATGCAGCCTCTTTCTCCAGATCCAGCTCCTGCTTTTTATTAAAACTTTCACTGTCCTCGATCAGCTTGACATTGCCATCATATGTGACTGTAGAATCCTGACCTTTTTTATCATCTGGGATACTTTCACAAGCTGCTTCTATATCTATCCGAGCTTCGGGCATGCTGTTCATGGTATAAATATAGCTTCCATTCTCCCTGCTTATGGTCTCCTCAGAAGCATAGTCACTTTGTTGTTCACGCATAGAGACCCATCGCTTAGTTTCAGCTTCAGTGTGTTTGCTTGTGGCATTGTTACTTTCACTAACCATAGACGCACTAGAATCCTCTTTATGGTCTACTTCAACCATATCCTTATGAATCTCCACCTGAGCAAAACCATCAGAATATCTTTCATCTCTTGATAACATGGGGTAGAACGCGTCAATTTGATGAATAACTGATGGTTCTAACATAGGACTGGTGCCAACATGGATTGACACTCCCTCGCTCACAGGGTCGTTGGAAGTGGAATCTGAAGCTACTACTAAACTTCCATCAGAAGCCACTGATGTAGAAGAAGCAACCACTCGTGAAACAGACTCCCAAGCATTTTTGGCAATCAAACTTCCTGTTGGTCTAGGGCTTTGTGTAGACTCCAAATGCATAGCTTGAGACAACAGCCCTCTGACAACATTCGTTGTATTATCGAGCTCCAAACCATTTGAAGAATAAAAGCTTTTGACACTCTCTTCCACCTCATCTATTCCTTGAAATTGAGCCACTGCATTCTTCGTGTCAGTCGCTTCAACTTGCAACGTATCTTCCAACGCCCCCATAAATCTACCCTCTTCTTGAAGTCCAAAGTTGTCATCATCTTCATCGTCACTGCTGCTTCTTCCAATCCCATCTTCTACAGGACCAATCTCTTTACCAACTCCATTCTCTAAAGGAGCATCCTTTCTACTGGATGCCCCCATTTCTGAGTCATGGTCTGTTACCGATAAAGAGGCCCGGGTAGGTGTTTCCTGGGCTATATCTGTTTTGGGATACTCGATTGCTAGTGGTCCCAATTCTTCATCTGCCGACGAGGGAAAACTTGAAGGGGATGAAACACCAGCACTCACCTCTAAATCTTCTTTCAAAAAATAGGCCTCCCCCTTGTGATCGAGATACATACGTAAATTGGTATCTACATCATTTACGCTTACAACAACTGTCTTCTCTTGCCGTTTCAACGCATTCAAAACACCTTGAAACTTACCAAATTTCACATACCAAGGAGTGCATTTAAAAGACCCATCCTCCTGCTGCACCACAATTATGTCCACAGCACCTCCAAAAGGATGAAAAGGACCAGAAACAGTAACAACGCCCTGTGTGACTATGCTTCCAATATTTCCAAGTGTTGCATACATATTTAGACCCCACAAAGACTGCGACAATGAACAAGGTGGACACAGCACCTTTACAACATGAAAACTAAATTTCAACCTAAGAGAGCTGCGCATTTTAATATAGAACAAACGATCCTGGCTTTCATTGCCATTTTAAAGCAAAACACAAATAAAACATAGATTCCTGCAACAGAAGGAGAGGATTGTGGCAGTTTCTGACATCCAACAACAAGAAAAATTGGATCGATCGGTAATGGTACCTCTTAGCAATCGGGTCGGGAGATGGCTGCGCCAGAGTCAGGAATCGAACCCTTATATGTTGCATGCAAGAGTAGATGAGAATTACAGAGGATGAAGTAAAGGGCAAGTTGCGGGCTGAGATTCGCTCCTGGATGACGGGGCAGCGTGTAGGCCGTCCAAACTGCCACGTTGGCTCCTAAGCTGGTAGGTGGAGGATAAAAAAAAAAGGCCAGTTTCTTTGCACCTTCTATCTTTCTTCTAATTTTAATCAAATTCAAATTACTGCCCCAATGTTCCTTTTGGACCATTGAAATTTTTTTATTGAAATTTTTTTTGCTGAAGAAATATGTGTCACCCCACTGTGAGCGGCGCGTATTATCCAATTCAACTATACTAGTAGATAAGCACAAAAGAAAGATGTTGTTTGCAGATAAGAATGGCTCAGACAAAAAGAAAGTTGTTGTTTGTTTGCAGATAAGAATGACTTGTACACCTCTGTTTTGTTAATTATGAGCCATGAACTTTGCCTTGTCGTGCTCATGTTAATGTCTATATTGTCCTCTGAACATTGTTGCCATCATTTACAGCCAACAGACGACTTAATGCCACTGTACAGCGCAACAAAAATAGTGTCTTGATGAAGAGATTTCAAAGTCAATAGTGGCTCAATTGTCTCTTAGGCCTCTAATAGACGTCGTGATGAAGAGATTACAAAGTCAAGTGGTTGAGTTTGACATAGTCATCTTTTTTTTTTTCTTTTTTTTGTTGAAAGATTAACTTCTATTGAAATGAGAAAATGTAAGGTACATCAGATGGCTGTAGTTTGCAACAACTACATCTCGATACGAGGGTGCAGAATAGAAACGTATAGCCTATACACTTTCAGCTATGTCAAAATTGTGCCTCGTTGATGGGCTAGGTTCCAGTCCTCCGTTATTGCTCTTTGCTTCTTGAGCTTCGATCTTTTGATGTAAGGTACATCAGGTGACTATGTCAAGTGGTTGAGTTTGACATAGTCATCTTCTCTTATCTTCAAAAATAAAATAAAAAACAACAACAAACGTAGTCATCTTCATGGTTAAATTGTGCTACACCCCATTTCTAATCACGAAGCATATGTTTAATGGGTTGGAGGTTATTTCACATTTTTTTCTTTTGTTTGTTTTGGGATGCGTAAGATGTGTGTGGACAATAATATGGGGCATCTTTGGCGTACATCCTATAGGTGCCTTAAAAAAAACTCAATGTTTGGAAAAAAATATGCACACACTTACATTAGTTG
Organism: Isoetes engelmannii; assembly: GCA_011763485.2. Classification (NCBI taxonomy): domain Eukaryota; kingdom Viridiplantae; phylum Streptophyta; class Lycopodiopsida; order Isoetales; family Isoetaceae; genus Isoetes; species Isoetes engelmannii. The sequence goes on along the minus strand of JAANSK020284124.1, from coordinate 2,842 downwards.
CCCGCATGAACATATAACGCATATAATATGACAATTATGAGTACCACTTGTGAAGCAGATACATGCATATGCATGTTTGGTATTTTTACCTTGCCACATAAGCAAAATCTACATTTTGCAATAGCTACTCATTGAGCAAATAGGGGATTTTGTATGGGTGCAAGCACGAGTCGAAATTGGGGGGTGTTTCCTAACCAGAATTTTCGATTAAATGTGATAAAGCAGATATCAGCAAATTTGCAATCGAAATTATATAAATTAATGTAAAATCCAGCAAATAAAAGGTTTTTTACACGAAAATCCGGTAAGTACAAATAAAGAGCGGCATTTTTGTTGGTTGATTGAAAATCTAAATTCGAGGCCTGGGTGCAAGGCAATTGGGACTGCATTCCGGCATGGATAGGTGGGATCTTGTGACCAGCCTTAGCTAGGACCATGTACTTAGAAAGCCATCTCCCCGCCCCTCTTGTTTTCGAGTACCTTTTTTTTCTTTTGTCCACCTTCCTCTGCAATGATTGCACCTTCCAGCGCTTCTTCTGTAGTGGCCAAAGCTAAGGCAAAGCTCTGTTGCATTTCGTTTTTCAGTGGTTCTTTAGTTTAGAGCCGTCTAAATCTTATGTATTTGCTTGTTGCAGGGATTCTTGCACAGGCATCTAGTATTTTGGAATCTGGTGGAACTTGGGCCGCCAGATTTCAAGCTATGGCTTGATTCAGAGTATTGTAAAGCTTGCTCTACTATGGCAGTATTCCAAGCTATCCTTCTTTTCTTTAGAGTTCCCTTTACTTCCCCTTCCTCGAAGACCATGCATGGCATGGCATAGGAGGATATGACTACAGAGGAGGAGCCACTCGAGCTTAAGATCTACTTGGCACAGATCGATACAGAGTTTAGTTAGCAGAAACAGAGTATTGGTAGCAAAAAGGTTCTATTGGTATGGTTATAGAAAAGAAAAGAAGTATTGTTAGGAGAAACGGAGGATTGATAATTGACTGGAAATCGAAGATGAGGAATGGTAGGCTCAAATGCCATTCTGTAATGGGTTCGCCTTCTCATAGAGACCAATGGGCCTATAGCAGACGTGTTACTACCCAGGATTAAAAACACCTCTCCCCGAAGGATTTTCGAGAGAAAAAACTTAGCAGTAAAAAGCCTTCTGACAAACTGTAAGTGATCTATATCAATGAGGTGTTGGAGGACACAACTGAGTGCGCATATCCATCACCTCTGGAGATATGATCCCAGTATCCCCACTAAAGTCGTGTAGCATCACATGGAGTGGTTGGTGAGGCAGAATCAACTCAACATAGCACGCCCTGATAGGTCCAAATGTTGGGCAGTGCTGAAGAATATGGCACTCGTCCTCAATGACTCCCAGCTGGCAAAACTGACATAGCCTGTCCATCCACATGTCTCAACGGACTTTTGTGAACTTGACAGGGTAGGTATGGACATCAACTATTGTGGAACCATCTTTGCTCCCACAACCACCTGCAATTATAGAATTGCATTAGTGGATATATAAATGCATGCATACAGCTTCAAAGGAAGCAAAATCTAAATTACCTTCCTAATCACTAATGATAATGAAGTGTGCTACTTAGGACAGAGTTTGGTTGCCAAGATAATGGAAAATCTAAAAATAAAGAAGTCTTTTGTAAATCGTTTCCTTTAGCATAAGCATCAACATAATCAACAGAAAATTTCAGATAGTAATGGACAGAGGGCGCTGGGGATGGCGCCTGGAGCTAGGGTTTTGACGGCAAAAATTTGACTGATGATATCTCTCTTATCTGGTGTCAGATTTTTGTGTGCTTGGGCTCGTTGCAAAGCTTGCTCCGAGCTCTTTCCGTAGGTATATAATATCAACTGTTTTGCGCCTTTTTTGCTGCCGCAAACAGCCAATTTACGGACTGGTTCGGATGGCTCCTGCCAGGCAAGCCTCGCAATCAAGGGCTGTTGCGTCTGTGGAGAATCATGGGTTGAAGTTGAAACCCCGTGAGATGGCCAGGAGAAAGAATCCGGTGGAAAAGGGTAAAGCTTTGGTTGATGTTGGAACGGATACACCGTCTTCTCCGGGATTGCAGGACATGCTTTGGGTGTGCAAGGAGATGGGAAGGCGGTAGAGAGGCGGTTATTGGCGGAGATGAAGACTCTTCTGGAGACACCGTTGGTTGATAGACTATGTTGAGTGTCCTCAATTCAATTATGAGAACCCAGTAGACTGTGTGCTGGAGACTCCGGTTATAGTTCCTTCGAGCATGCCGCCTCTTGAAACTGGATCTGTAAACCCCTCTAGTCCTATAATTGGGGAGGGTTTGGCTGAAAGGGAAGCGCCGGTTCATAGAAGTGGGGATGTGGCGGTGCAGGAGGACGTGAATTCGCTACCAAGAGTGAGATTAGACACGTCCCAGGGTGCTAGAACCAGAGCCTGGACGACGAATGACACGGTATCTCGCCTTACTCGACCAGGCTTCTCAGATTGGATTAAGATAAGGTCGCAGATCATAAAAGTGCCCGTGTGGAGGAGGCTTTGAAGTTTGTAGAAGATCATCATTCCGCAGATGTGTAGGCAGTGCTTCCGACTAGTTCGTGGATAGACTTTGATCATGCTCGGCATGTGCAGACTATAGAGAACCTTGTTTCCTTTGCAGTTTTGGGTTATTTCACTAGTGTTATACTTGACACACGCAGGATTAGCTCTTGACTGTCAGGGCATTTGAGGCGGGTTTGCTTGCCCAGGTATCAGTCTTTAGAGTTTCTAGCAAATAATTTCTTTCTCATTATGTTTGAGGCTGAGTCTCCCGTACGTCAACTGGTTAGTCGTGAGGTGGATACAGTGGG
>JAANSK020284113.1:0-10843 GCA_011763485.2 Isoetes engelmannii | reverse complement strand
CTGCCCCAAAGAGACAGCGATACCTCGACACTCCACAACAAACTCACAAAGAAACTGCAACTCTACTACTGTACAAATCGCCCATCACCATCTACAATACCCAAGAAGTCCCGCCAAATGGCGAACTTCCGCTCCGCTAATCCCGGGAACACCACAAAGCTCTAAAATAGCTTGTACCAGAGAGGCTGCAGGCTGCTAAATCCCCTGAAAGATCCACAACTGCCGCCGCTTCCAGATCATCCACACCATCCAAGCCACACACAAATGCAAGGCTTGCTTCCGCAGGAGTGGCCAAGCACTAGGATACACATGAAGCTAGCCGAGAAAAGACCCTTAGGTCTACCTTTTAAACCTTTTTTTTTTCCACTTTGAGTTGCCTTTCTTGACTATCAACAAAGGCCCTCGGACTTGTTTTTTCTACTTTGAGCTACCTTTCTCGACGATCCTTGTAATAGAGAACCTTCTAACTGCATCGCCTGTTGGCGCCAACATAGGCACTAAGAAGTTTTTCTCCAATATGATTGCTTATCCAAAGGTACGACCTAACTTCTGGGTAGCTCCAATTAAATGCCTTTGTTTATCATGTCTTCAAAAGCTTGAAGGACACGCCATTTCTGAAAGTAATGCACCTTCTAAATGGAAAAAGTTGCTATATTTGATGTTGCAGAAGTAAATGGAGTTCTCACAAGTAATTGATGGCCGGAGAAATAAATCAAGGAAGCGCAAAAAGCATATCTACATGAACATCTAGTTCTGGAGATCCTAGAGTAGCATGTGTGAATTGTTCCAGACCTGCAATAGCAGTGTAATCCACCCTTCATGATTTATTATGTATATCTAGTTGGTGTACCCACCCAACTTCTAAGTTGTAGTACTGTTGGCAGCCAACAAGTCCCAGCATGGATCTGCTTTATATGATGTTCATTGTAATTGAATTGAGCATCAAGCTCATCTTTCCAAAATGGTAGCTAAGTTAGATCTGCATATTTACTGGCGATTGCTTAGAGATAACGTCGGACTTCTTGTTGTCTGCTATTTTAGAGCTTTGGAGTGCCTATCTGATTACCAGATTATTCCACTCACATGTGGACAACATGTTTTCAATTGGAGGTGCTTCTCAAACTAGAGGAACAACCTATTTTGTATAAAAAAAATGCCATTTTGGGCACAATTCTGCGTGTGGAAGCCATGCCAACGCGCGGAGCACTAAGGCATGACTGTCACACCCAGAATGCTACCCAACATGGCATTTTTATCATGTGGAGGTTGCGTTCTGCGGGCAGTCAAATTTCTTGGAGGTCAAGAACAAAAGGTAAGGTCTTCAGAACTAGAGGTAAAATCTTCAGAATGAGGGGGTAAATCTCTCTTAATGCAGAGTAAATCCAAGAAGGACTATTAAGCACATCCCAGAAGACTGTGTATGACCCAAGAGAATTCTCCACATGAACTTTGAGATTAGGACCTTACTATGAAGCGATAAGTCCATCATCTTCTCCACATGAACTTTGATATTAGGACCTTACTATGAAGCGATAAGTCCATCATCCCTAGACCACCGTCTTTCTTTGAACGTGTGTACTTTTTCCAAGCCACTTTGACCACTGCTCCAGACTCGTTGCCACCCCAGATAAATTCCCAATATCCTTCTGGTCTTTATCAGAACCTATACTTACTTACTAAATAGAGAAATTACTTGTCATAAGAAATAAGGATTTTTTTGTAATAGAGTACTTTTTAATTCAAATAACAACAGATTCGATTGCATTCAACCCCTTTGTGTCTATTAACTTGTAACCTTAGTTGTTAGGTTTGTAATTGGGGTCTTTAGAAATATATTATTGGTATGATTATTTAAATTTGGCCACTTCAAACGCTAAATATTTGAAGAAGGAATCGCCATTTGGGTTAGGCCTATGTTGGGAGAAAATAGCAAAAATGGCCATTTCATACTCCACTTCAACAGTTAAATTAGGTAAGGAATGGCCAATTCATTGCACTTAGAAAAACTCTTAGGATGCTTAAAATTTTCCCTGATTCTTGGCAGCATATGAGCTCCTTAACACACTGCCTCTCAAGTTTATCGAGATCCAACGGTTGACATCAGTTTTGGCTAGTGGTTTACTGGAGCCATAACACACAACTACTGCATAAAACCCTAGGGTGTTATAAAATGGACACTCCAGATCGATTCTGATGGTGATCAGACGGTCCAAAACTCTCGGGGTAGTGTGTTAAGGGCTATCTACTCCCAACTGCTGGTGGAAAGTACTGCTGCATGTTGATGACTATCTTAGTGATTGTCTTGATGTTTGCTAAGCAGCATCTGTTGCAGCTTCTGCTCATACATCTGTTTTTCTATGTTTTGAAGTTGGTCTAAAGATCTATAATTTGGCCATGCATGTCTCTCTCCAACTTTGAGTACTTGACTAACGGAGCCACATACTTGCGATCATCTAGCCTGACTGGTTGTGAGGGGTTTTCTTGGGTTCTGAAATAACGAACAGACAAACACCGAAAGATAGCAAGGGATAGAGTATTTTACTTTCACTTTCACTAGTACAAAAATAGGGTATAAATGACACAATAAAGACGGAGCATAAATGGCACATAATCTGTCATTGTGTACATATGTGTCCATCGTGTACATATGTGTCATTTATGCTCCCCTCTTTTCTACGCCATTTATACCTATATTTTATATTATTATCTTTTTTTTTTTTTTTGGTTGAAGGACGCCAGACTTTATTTAATCAAAGAGTCAAATACAAGTATAAATGCAAAGACAGGGATAAAATCTGAGCGGATAAGCAAGATCCACCGAGTGAAGCAACCTGCCTAAGCATAAGAGCGCACATCCAAATACTCCTCAAAGATCAATCGCCTCTTACAAGGGGCAAGTGAAGAACAATGATACGATTTAGCAATGCTTCTTTCCCCCAATCTTCTGCTAGCTACTCAGGGCTATGTTTGCATTTCCTCCCCTTCCCAGCAAATGTTTCTCCACTTTGTCATCTTCTTTTCTACTTTTATTTTTATCTACCCCCCCTCCCCCCCAAATTAGAGAATCCTTTATGGAATATTCAACATGTGGTTGTGTTTGAAGTAAGCATCAAAAAGTATTCCAAAGAATCTAACCTAAAATCATTATATGTGTTGAGATAAGATAATATTCTAGCCAAGAATGGTCCAGAGCTTTGTGAAACCTAGCTATAGCTAGATGCTTGTCTACCAATGTCTCACAGTATGATGGCAAAGCTAATTACATAGAATAACATTCCAATGGTCCTTATTTTGTAACTAGATGCTCATTTACCAATGACAAACATGTAAAAGCTAATCACTAGCAACACTAGAGTGGTCCTTGTCCTTATTATATAACGCCTATAGTCCATAACAAAGTACCCACATGAAGTCAAGATCCTTCAGTAATCCCTATAGAAGAGCGCACAAGCAAGAAGACATGATCTTGACACCTTTACATTTACAGCTTCTCAAAGCACCTGACAATTGTCATGAAGGATGAACTAGAGTATCTTGTGAGAGTAGCATACTCCGCACTAACAAACTCAAGTACAATTTGACCTCCTTGATGTGACAAACCAAGCATACATTTAGGTGAATTCTATGAATGTAGAACCTACTCAAACTAGAGCTCCAAAAATCATGGTCCCAAGAGCCACACACACCACGGTTCCAGAGTTAGACCTTGCAACAACACGTCTTCTCGAGCAAGCTTACGAAGGTTGACGATGGCATGGCTTTGTATCATGGGTTTAATGTCTTTGTCGTTTCTCCTATTCTGTTTGTTCACTCTAGCAAGAAGACAAAGGAGTCATCACGAACGGCATGGGTACACAATAATTTGTGACCACCACAGCATGGAGACACGAAATATTTGTGGCCACCACGGCACGGGGACACAAATATTTCGTCTAGTCATCCTCAAATGGGAATATCCATTTAAATGGTAGTGATCCCCACTAGACTAGGTTCTCTATGTAGACGACAAGCCAGTAGTGTCTTGTTTAAGTTATTCTCTTCTCCTTATATTATTCTAATATCTTTTCCTCGACAATAATGAGTTCCAACTTCGCCAACTTGGAATAGGTCGGCGCATTACTCACTTTGTGCTTCATACGCATCCCATCCGAAAGATTTATTACCTATTCTTTCCTATTTCAGAATTATTCTTGAACGTACCAATTCCCTTGCTTTTGTCAAACAGTAACAAGTGATTCATTGTTCTCAAAAGTAGTCACTAATTTAAAACAAAATAGAAGCGCATTTTCGTAATTTCCATAAAATACAAGAGCATTTTTATAGTCTGCCCCTTTTTTTTATATATGTCGTAAGATGTACACGTATAGACGGATCTGATCACAAGTTTGTTCCACTTGTAAGGTAGATACATTCACAATTTGCTTCAAGCTCAAAAAATAAGAGGGAGAGGGAAGCTGATCACCAGAACATTTCCACCAATTCCTTGCTCTAAAAGTGCCTTCTGTAGAGATACGCTAGCCTGAAATTAATAGGCAGTCACAATTGCTCCACTTGCTTCTACCAATGAGCCGTGCCGCAGTAGTCCGATAATTGAAAATTGTATTGTCCTCACTAAACTACGCCCCGCTATAATGACATATGCACAGTGGAACTCCTCCACATCCAGTCAGTTAACAAGATGTTACTGTAGTTAGTACAAAAACGCTGTTACTTTATACATTTGCATCCTTTGTGCAAGAATCCTGGTTCTCTGTAGAACACTTTGAGGGCTCCTTACTAGAAGTCTCATCTGAACACGTTTTGGCCAGAGAGCTATGTGACATTTTCTCAGCCTCCACTGCAGTTAGAATATGAATTTTGCGTGCAATGCTACAAAATTCCCTGTCAAAAACAAACTAGCAAATCAGAAAAAGTTCTAGATATTTTTTTTCTTTCAATTTAAAATCAAAGCTATGGAAAATCGAGTAGTAAATGGCCTTCACAACTTACTGCCAAGGATCATCCCCAACTAACAGAGTATCTCCCTCATTATCAGTGTAAACAACCTGCCAAACGCTTCCCCGTTCATTTAGACCCCCTTCAATATTGAAGAGCTGAATCAGCTCATGTAACAACCCCGCATAGCTATCAAACTTTGATAAATCTACTGCCCGCCCAACTGCACCTTGTTTGTACACCTGATTTATTTATTTGGATTTATTCCTTTAGTCTTAGGCACAAAATAGGAAAGCAGAATTGTAAGAAAGCTTTAACTACCTTTATGCAGGTTCTTGCAGGGGCCTGCTGATGCCAATCTGGCCTCAAAAACCTTTCAGTTTTTTCTTGAATGGCTTTCACAGCTTCATGCTTCTTAACAAGCTTGATATCCTTCTCAGAAGATGCTACTTGTTGCAAGGTATCAGCACAGGAATTATTTTGTGTTGTGACAGGTTTATCTGTCAAGGTAAACCCAAAAATCTTACAATTTTGATCATTGGTGGAGGTGTTTCTATTAGCATCTGCAGATTCAGACAACTTCCAGGGAGAAATTTGGCTGGGACACTGCAAATGTTTCATATGCTCTGTTTCAGAAGCCCTTTTAGGTAAGTGTGCCTCTGGATGAGCTGGTTCTTTTGAAGGACTCATTAACCACTTCAATGGTTGCACTGAATCAGATACAACAGCATTGCCTCTTGAAACCTTGCTGTTCGGTAAACCTCGCACAACTCGAGGCGTCATTGATAACTGAAGGTCCTCTTCATGTACCTGCGGAATCCCCGTCTCATAATGGCTACTTGTGGTTGTGATATCATTTTGCTCCTGCAGTTGATCATGGCCATCAATTGATTTACTTGCAATACTGACAGACGATCCTTGAACTTCTTGGTCAGAGGCAGTAGACTTTGGGCTGAAAAGATCCAAAACTGTGGGGTCTTGCCGAGATACTGGTGGCCATCCATCAATGGTTAGAGGACCTCGTTTTTCACTAATTTCAGTTTTGTTCTCGTCATATTTCAAGCCCCACATAGAATGGTTCAATAATCCCTCCGTTTCTTCTTCCTGCGTCATTACTCCTGAACTCCGTAGATCATGATTACCTTGTAAGACCCGCTTCTTTTGCATAGAATGGGCCAGGTCAAATGCGTTTCTGCTGCCTGCAAGACAAATATACTCCACCCATCAGAAACGATTTAACAGGAGAGACAAATTCTGAAGTACAAAATTATTTACCAAAAAATGAAATATCTGCAGTGATTGCCGGAATTCCAGAGCGTAGTCTCTTGATCCTTGGTTCTGGAGGGTTTAAGACAGTCGGTGATATAAATGGCTCAATCTCCCAAGGGGAGACCCTTTCTTGTCGTTCATTCGCAGTTTGTTCATCCCAGCCCACCTGCAAATGAAGCTTGTTATGTAAGCAAGAATAGCTATAAACATGACGGTTTCATATCTGACAAACCTTCAAACATCGCCATTTTGATCCTGGCCATCTGGCAGAATCTAAATCGCCAACACCAGTAATAGTTCCCATGTATCTGAGAGTTGATCAACACTCATGTTGAGTATGTTATAAATACATCAGTAAAAAAAACTCTTCCAAACAATTGTATACCTTCTTTCAGACGATTCTTCTGTTTCAAATCTCATCTTAAAGCGCATGCCTACACTGAGGTTGTTCCTTAGAGCATTAACATATTTATGGTATGGTATCACAAACTCTGCAGGACTGGTCCTGGGATTTATGAAATAGTGCAGATGGCATGAAAATTAGAAAAACAAATAGAAGAATTATAAGCCAATATGAAATGAACTGGGTAGTTTACCGTGGATTATAAAAGATGCTGAACATTGTTTTTGTTGAAACTGCATGAGCTGCAGCAGCAAGTACACCCATGTGCATACTATGACTGGAGAGCAAAGAGGAAGATGTTACACTTCCTTGTTGACGAGCCATTCGTCTTACACCCAATCTGAGCTCCCCTTTTTCACCCCTGTATTTTGAGAATACAAAATGATCAGTCAAAACTTAAGTACTGATTGTCGTCATTGCAACAATAACAAAGAAATATACCTTAGAAAAATGACAGCGTCACCAGCCACAAGTCTTTTCTGACTAACAAACACACTCCAACCAGTAGTCAACAAATGTCTTTTTGGATGACCTGTAATGAAACCATTGATGCTTCTTTAGCAGTGTGCCTTGTCTAAAATGACTTCCATGGTTCTAGAATGACTTCTATAGCATACACCATTATGTTTTTGTTTTTTTTTTTTTGTATAAGTAAATGATCTACAAAATTACCACGATAGATATGCCTGAATCGCCATTCAGTGCCATGCAAGTCCTTAGCAACCAAATCTTGGGTAGGAGGCGTTTGTTGAAAATCCTGAATTTTGTCCACACAAAAAGTCCAAAAGCATTATAACAAAGCAACAGCATAGACTAAGCTTAAATGTGCTAATCATACCAGAGGAGGGAGACAGTCTTCTGCAGCTCTTCTTGGAACAGAAAAGCCTCCATGTGTGCTAGTATCGGAGGCCGTTAGCGTCTTAACAAACATGTGGAGACTGTGTTTTGGACATAATGGTGGCTCTTCTTCCACTTCATCAGAACTGTCAATTTGCTGCAATAATAAAGGCTGTGAGGTTATTTCATTTCCTGGTCATGCAGACGGCTTTACACTTCAGTAAGAATTTATGGTTTATATCATCACACCTCATTTGAAGGAACTAAAGTCATTTGGGCATATACTTCATCAGTCTCTCTCTCCGCCTGTAAAAGACTGCAGATTAGAATCTATCACATTCATCCAACAGTGCCATTTACAAAGAACTTACACTCAAAGTCATGTTAAGAACACGACAAAGAATTTGTGATGGCAAGTTATAATGTGGTACTTGCAAGTCCACCCCTTGATTGGTACATGCTGCAACCTGAAGTGGCAAAGATGAGGATCCTGAAAAACCATACGAGAAGCTAGTTTATAATGTAGAGACCTGTTCAATATGTCCTTGCGGAAAGTACATAACCCGGGACCCAGTGCGTGGCAGGGAAACAAGTGACCCAGCACATGCATGCCATAACTGAGAGTAGAGGGGATCTTCTTCTCCTGAGAATTAGCACAATGAGAAGAACGTACACACTCCAAAAAAGAATCAATGTCCACATAATCGAAAGAAAAGCAAAGTTGTACCTCCAATGGAGTTGTAGGAGGAATGAGCTGGTACACCCATGGATCTTGACATTACGGGCAGAAAAGTTCCACCAACATCCACTTGCTGAAATTTTGAGGCAGGGGCATTGCTGCTAACAAAGTGCTGGCGTGATGAGAACGAGTTGTAAATTTCCGGCATATCTAATGTCAAGCTTTAACAATGAGGCTGATCTGAAACTAGTTCCATGAATCCACTAAATACCTTCCAGTTGAATTTCTTGGTCCTGAGCAAAACGTACAATTTAATACGTATGCAGCTTCTCATATATTTACTTAACGCTTAAGTATCTATTCTATACCACACTTCGTAAAGCAAAAAGTCATCAAAGATGAGCCATTTTTCATGTTATGCAGGAAACGCTCGTTGTTGTGAGTTGATAAAAGAAAAACCCTTTCAGGTGAACCTCATCCTAAAAGTACGGAAGACTTATGCAATTAACATGAACTCGAAACATTACTGACTGCAATTTACAGCGCCCATAGGATAGGAGTACAGGAAAGACCCGTTATGGGTCTTAAACAAGTAGCAAAACATTGTCTATCGCACATCAAATTATGCACAGCTAAGCTCTGCTAAAGTAAGAAACGAAAGCCCCTTCCCAGCTTGAGATAAGAATTGCAAAAACCCCACTACTCCGACTAGACAATTTCAGGCAAAAGTAAGTAATACTCACCTAATTAAGCGTTTGAAACTAGAATCGGTGTAGTCTAGCCGCCATTACTTTCTCATTCGCCGTATTTACTCCTCCTTAGCTGTTACATTCTGTTATGACGCCAGAAACTCGTCGGTAATGCTTAAGGTAGCAAAATGATGAGAATCAGCTCAAATCGGTGGAAAATCCAAGAAGATTGGCCTAAATGCTGCAAAAACAAGCTAGAAACTGGATTGGCGGAAGAAATGCGAAGGAAATGCCGCAGATTTTTGCAAGGGGAAGAAGAATGGGCCGATTTGGAAGACTATCTAGGAGCAGGAGGTGCCGGAGCTAAGATCAAGCAGCAAGGCAAGGATAGGAAGGATAGAACGGAGGCGTTTTGCGAGGAAACGAAAGGAAAAAGAAACGAAAAAAAAAGAAAAAAAACCACAGCAAAGCAAGCTGCAGTGTTGAAGGGTGTACCAGCCGCCTCACGGCCAACACGAAGGACCGGGTCGAAAACGGAACGGTACTTAGGCCGTATTCGGGGGGCAGTATATACGGCGTAGGGGGGCGACGGGGAAGGATAAGGGCCATGGGTGGAGATACGAATACGTATGGTAGAAGGGCGATATACGAATACGTAGCTGGCAGGCTGTCGCGTTTAGGCCGGCCATGGTCTGTAATGAACCCCGGTGGGGTCTGGCAGTTTTCCGACCGAGAGCAGGCAGTCAGCCGGTTACTCCGTGTCCATTATTTTAGTTGGCGCCTAATTATTTGGACCCGCTTTTAGGGGCCCCTCGTCGCTTGCTGTTCCCCGCTTCAGGGGGTGGAATGTGGGGCGCCGCACAACCGTCCACGTGTCGGTCATTCTGGCCATTTCTCGCGGCCATTGTGGCCCCCATAAGATGGACTTTAAACCCACATTTTGATTGCCTCCCCCAACACATAACAGGATTTTTTCTTTACCCCCCACCTTGCTTCCACCTTACACCCGACATCTTCCACCTTCCTACTGCCTCACACTTATCCCACTTGATCCCCCCTCGCCTCGGCCTCGGCCTCGTTCTCGATCTCGATCCGTTCGTTCCCACCCTCTCTCCGTCCTTCCCCCCCTTCCTACTCCATCTCATCCCCTGCCACCTACAACGCCCTTTCGACAAAAGGCGGCGGAAATATCGCTGCTTCCCTGGACATCATTTCCTCCACATCTTTCACTGCCTAATCAACCTGCTCTGCTTAACCTTCTCGCTTATGCCTTCATTTCCTCTACATCTTTAATCAACTTGGTTTGTTCGTCCAAATCATCTTTAATCAACTTGGTTTGTTCCTCCAAATCATCTTTAATCAACTTGGTTTGTTCCTCCAAATCATCTTTAATCAACTTAATTTGTTCCTCCAAATCTTCTTTCACTGCCTAATCAACTTGTTGTTTTTAACCTTTCTCTTTTATGCCCCCTCTATAGATAATCTCCATGTCTACGTCTTGTTCGCTTCGAAAAGGACTACTGCCACCCAGGTGTCGAGTGGAGATTTGCAATCCATCGACCAACCAACCACATCTTCCTTCCTTGCAAAGAACTATTATTTTTCTCCCTTGTACATCCATGGGAGGTGGAACGAGTTTTCTTGTGAAAGATACAAAATCATTTATACAGACTTAATGATGGCGTTGAAACGTAATGCACAGGAGGTTGAAATTATGGCATTATTCCGTACAAATTAAATCCCATAAATTTTGCCCGGTTTTTGCGGAGCGGCGCTGCTTGCTATCCCTGTTCTGGCCACCAGAGTTATTTTTGCTTCTTTGTGTTTCTTTCTTTTGTTATAGCGCCTCACAGGCGGAGGCGATGGCGGTAAAGGAGCTATGGAGGGAAGCGATGGCGGTAAAGAAGCTATGGAGTGAAGCTATGGAGGGAAGCGATGGCGGTAAAGAAGCTACGGAGGTAAAGAAGCTATGAAGCTATGGAGGGAAGCGATGGCGGTAAAGAAGCTATGGTTTAGGGCTCGGAAACATGA